>PVJH01012887.1:49354-62685 GCA_004026705.1 Nesogale talazaci | reverse complement strand
TATATATATATATATATATATATAGAGAGAGAGAGAGAGAGAGAGAGAGAGAGAACAAAGTGAGGTGCCAACGGAGTCCACACGGAAGACACACACCAGGTTGTGTGATCCAAGGTAACAATTACAAAATGTGAATATGGTGAAAAGTATCAGAACTAACATTATGAATGCCCAATTTGGAGAAGGCTATGGAGGACAGTGGGAGGCCCAAACCGATCTGCACAGTAACCAGGCAGACTCATCTGCTGGCAGATCTGCTCTAGCCAAAGGCAAGAGTCTGGAAAGATCTTACTATCAGGCAGAGACCACCAAAATCTGGATTATGTGTAGTCAAACTCTGTACCAGGTACTGTAGACACAATCTGAATTAGTGCCGAGTGCAAGTACCTCTTAGATGTCCCAGGAGAGAAATTTCTTCCCTGGCTTTTTAAACCTTGATTTTGAAGGGGGGTGGGGGGGTAGCATCTTCTCTCTCTTAAGCATCATTTCCATTTTTGCCTTTAAATTAATATGATCTTATCCTTACCACCTTCGAGTGATTTACCTTGCACTGTTTTCTGTTGGGATTCCCAGCTGTGAAGCACAGGAGGAACGCATGTATGATGATAATCACCGGTACAAGGTGTAGTAGGGAAGGCAGGGGTGGGGGTGGGGAGAAAAGGGAGATTTTTCCTTAGTGAACATTGAGGGCAGGGAGCAGTAGAACTGATGGTGAAGGCACAGCTGTTTGAAGGGGCTGTGATCATGGTGGTTGGGATGGGGGAACAATGCACCGCGGCGGGGGGTGGGGGTGCATGGGTGGGGGATATGCTTTAAGATAATGTGTGGTGATTGTACAACTCCTCTTGATGTGATTAACTGTTCAGTTATATGATACATGAATTATGTGCCAATGAAACTGTTGGGGTGGGGGCAGAAATAGCAAGCTGGGGGGGGGGGGGGAATAAAGTGTATACAAGAGTGTATCACAGTTGTGAAGGC
This sequence comes from Nesogale talazaci, assembly GCA_004026705.1. Classification (NCBI taxonomy): domain Eukaryota; kingdom Metazoa; phylum Chordata; class Mammalia; order Afrosoricida; family Tenrecidae; genus Nesogale; species Nesogale talazaci. The sequence goes on along the minus strand of PVJH01012887.1, from coordinate 61,704 downwards.
CGGTTGGAAGCTTTTGCCTAGGAATTCCTAGGAGGCTGTGAGCTTCCATCTCCCTCTAGGAAAAGGAATCTGACTTGCACACTACGGTGTCCATCACTGCAACCCCACCCATGGGGGCTTCATCTGTTCATTCACCTACTCACCTGTCCTCCATCTCACCTAAGAACACACTTTTCGTCCCCTCCCCAATGCCTGCCTGCCAGGTGGAGGCCCCACGGCCCAATAATAGATGTCAAGGTGGTGGCGGTGGTGGAAACAGATACAAGGGTCCCAAGGTTTCACGGATCGTTGCAGCTCTCTGGAAAATGTACTTGGAGGTCCATGGTGCGATTCATTTTTCCCTTTGGTATGTTTTTCCCCAGTGAAAGCACTTGCTAGTTCTTTCAAAATTAACTTGATGAGATGGTTTCCTTGGGGCTGAAGCCCCTTCATCTTACGGGAACAGCATCCCGCTGGCTGGCGGGGCAGGGTGGGGAAGTGAGCAGGAAGCCTTTCTGGGCAGAGGTTCCTTCTCTTATCTGTAGATCCTGTTTAAGATTTGAGTTCCAAAACAAAAACAAAAAACTCATCGCCCCAGGTCGATTCTGACTCACCCTAATCCTATGCGGCTGGTTAGAACAGCGTCTGTAACTCTAACTCTATACTTCCGCTTTGTCTCCTGGAGCAGTTGGTAGTTTTGAACTGTTGACCCCAAACTATGTCATTCATAGTGAGTTGGAAGGGACTTATATTCTAGGTGTGAAAGGCTAATTACTGCTTCCACATCACCATTTTTACACTTGTTCCCCATTGCTTAAAGTCCGATACCCAGGTGATACAAGCATTTTCGGTGGGGGGGTGGGGGGGGGTGCAGTGGTTATGCGTTGGGCTGAGATCCTTAAGGTCCTCTGGTCGAAACCACCAGCAACTCCTCCGGGAGAAAGACAATTGTGTACTTTCTACTCCGATAAACTGTTAGGTCTGGGGCAGCGGTTTTGGTTTTGAGTTTACGATCCGCCAACCTCTGTACAAAAGCTTCACTTAAGATCACGCTTTGGCCATTTTTTTTTTTTTTTAATGAGGGAACTTTGCACAAGTCACCTGAAACCCCCCCCCTGCTGACTCAGTTTTTCCTTCCACAAAATGGGCGCAGCGAGCCTTGGAGGGTGCGCTCTAAGAAGGCTCAGAGACCCGATAGTCGGGCCCGAACCCAGATCTCCATAAATGGCCGCCATCATTCCCGTCGACCCAGCGCGGGCGCATCCTGCGGGGCGCGCCGCCCGTAGAATCCCCCCCGGAGACCGGCTGGGCCCGCCCCCGTGACTCCGACCTCGCCGTGCCCGCGGCAGGTGGCCCGGCGCCTGGGTCCCCGGGCGGGCAGCGAGCGGCGCGCGCGCGGGCGGCTTGGATGACCAAGGGCTTTGCTGGAGGACCGGCCGCCGGGCGCGCGGCGCAGGTGAGGTTTCCGGCGCAGGCCACAAACCTTGCGAGAGGTGGCCGCGGTGCGCGCCGAGCGCGGCCCCGGAGCGGGGTGCTTGGGGGGGAGGGGTCCCTCCCCCGGCCCAGGTTCACCCCCGGGCCAGCCCCAGGCGCTCGGGCCCGTGGGCTGCGCGATCTGCGGCCGCGAAAACCCGGAGAGGCGGATCGGAGCGCGCTCCCCACGCTCCCAGCCAACTCCTCCGCGGTCCGGCCGCCGAGCTGGGCATGCTCAGTGCGGCCGCCGCGCCGCCGTCCGTCCGCCAACTCGGAAGCTCAGGCTCCCGGGCCTGGGGGGCGAGAACGCCGCGGGCGGCGAACCGGCGCGTCGCCCGCCGCCCCCAGACAGTGGCAAACTTCGCGGCGTCCCCGCAGCACGCCGCCACCGGACGGATCCCCGACCACATCAGAGAGCTTGCAAATCCCCGCTCGCAGCCCGAATCATGGAGGCTGCGGCCGCCGGACTGCCCCCGCCGCCGGCCCCTGCCCGCTAGCCAGTGACCAACAGGTAAACTGTTAGGAGGGGGAGGAGGGGCCGGGGGAGGGCGGCGGGCCCGGGCTGCCCTCCCCCCACCGGCGGCGCCGCCAGCCTCCCCTCCCCACCTCGCCAGCCCCTGGAGGGCCAGCAAAGGGTTAAGTCGGCCCCGCGCCACCGCGAACACGGCCCCCTCCAGCCGTCGCCGCCGCCACCGCCAGCAGCGCGCCTCGGCGCCTGCCCGGAGCTGCCCTGCCCCGGGTGGGGGCGGGGGGGGGGGGACCCGAGCCGCGGATGCGCAACTGGAACCCGGCGGGCGTCTAAGAGACTCGGGTCGCATCCCCGCCGCGCGCATCCCTTTCTCCGTCACCCACGCCGGGTCTCCTTCCCTCCGCTCCGCGCCCAGGTGGCGGGGGGTCTGAGGGCGCGTGGCGGCGGCGGCGGGGGGCGGGGGAGGGTCCCCGCTCAGGAGGAGGGGCGGGGGCGGACCCCTCGGCACGCCGCCTCCTCCCCGGGAGTGGAGAGCCACCCTGGCCGGGCTGAGAGCACTTGAGCCACCCGCCGGGGCGCCCAGAAAAGTTTTTTTTTTTTTTTTCCCTCTTGCCCCCGCCCCCTCCTCCCGCGCCCCTCCCCCCCTCCAACCTTGAGCCCGGCTGGGGTGGGTTTGGGTCCATTGGTGAAAAAAGTCACACGTTCCCGTCAGCTGCTCCTCCCCCTGGGGACAGGGTGGGAGGGAGGTGTCGGGAGTCAGGCGGGCGGCGCGTCGGACCCGGGCCGACCTCCAGCCCCGAGGCCGCGGGAGCCGCGCGCGCCCCGAGGCCCGAACGCAGCCTGCGCTCGCCCGCGGCTGCCGGGGTCGGTGCGTGTCTGCGCATCGGGCAGCGGCCGCATCCAACCTGCTTTATTCCTGCCTGCAGCGCCACAGCGAGCGAGCGAGCGAGCGAGGAGGGGGAGAGAGGGAGTCTGTCTGCAAAGTGCTGCTCCCTGGTGCTCAGAGGCGGCTGCTCCAGCTCCAACTCTCATTCATTTCGCCGGTTAACATGAGAGATCATGGCCGCCTTCGGGCTTCTCAGCTATGAGCAGAGACCGCTGAAGCGCCCCCGGCTCGGGCCTCCCGACGTCTACCCGCAAGACCCCAAGCAGAAGGAGGTGAGGGCGCACCGGCCCCCCGGGCCCCCCGGGCCGCGCTCCGCAGCGCTGACCCGGGGCCAAGTTGGCTCCGCGGGAATCGCCGGCGTTACGGGGGAGGGGTCCCGGAGCGGGGCTGGTGGTGGAGGCCGGGTTAGGGGGGCGGGCTGGGGGACCCCCCTCCCCAGGGGCGGAGACCGCAGCTGTCAGCCCTCGTGTTCCACTGGGGCGCTCTCTCCCCGGGTGCCGGGCCTCGCGCAACCCTGCTGGGCGCCTCTCTGGGGGTTTCCTCGCCGGAACCCTTCGGCTCGTTCTCCCCAGCGCCTGCCGGCGTTATTTCTCTGCCGGCGGTTTCGGTAAATCCTCGTAAACTTTTTGAAAAATGTTGGAATGCCGAGCATCAGTCGCCCGCCGAGGTCTTGCGTTTTGCGCCACTCGAGGGCGGGGAGGGAGGGGGGTGGCGGCGACTGGCGGAGGTCGCTTTTCTGTCTCAAATGTGCCAGTTTGGAATGGAAGTCGTTCCCCATCCCCCACCCCCCAGGTGGTAAACATTTCGCCCTCTGAGCATACTTCAGTATCTCTTCTTCCCTTAAAAAAAGAAAGAAATCAATATTAAAAAGAAAGGCCGAATTTCGTCTCTAGAGGTGATTGGCTTAATTGCTAGAGGCTGTTTTGTATACGTCAAAATAGGCGGGTTACCTTGGAAGGGACTGAGTCTCTGGATTGCTTATTTCTTTGAAATTAATTGGAGAGACCTTGACTTGGGCACCAGGTACCACCAACTTCAATGGTTAGGGTAACCATGGCATTTTGTAGCCCTGTACGTGTTTGTTAGTGGTTTACAAGTAATTATGTAACAACCCTCTGGTTATAATGATCACCCTTGGCTACATAATTTGCCCAGGGACTTGTCTTTTCTTTCTTTTCTTTTTTTTAAAGATCACCTGCTACCCAATTGCCTGCTGCAGCTCACCCCCTCTACTCTCTTTGGCTAAATACTATCCTGACCACACATCCAAAACTTACCTTTCTTTCTCTGAATCTAAAATCTCGATGAAAAAGTTTACAGGCCTCTAGACTTCCGCTGAAAGGTCTTTGAAAATTAGGCAAGGAAAGGGCCTTAGCCAAACCGTTCCCTGGGGTTAAACTGTTGTGTTAATGAGCAATAACTTCCTAGGTACATTAAATATGCGGAGTAATTCTGATGCTAGCTGGGAAGGTTTTATAGGAGGCTCCCAGTAGAGATTTTTTTTTTTTTAATCAGAGAGCCGCTGACTTGAAAGGCCTAGGATTGGAAAAGACAGCTGCTATGGACCCAGCGCAAAGAATGTAGCTTAAAAATGGGTGGCAGGAAGTTCTTAGAGCTGTGTCAGGAACAAGGACATGCCTTGCCTCCATCATTTGCTGCTTCTTTCCCCAAGAGGACATACCTGTTGGCACCTGTCTTGTTGGGGGAGGGGGAGGGGCATGGAGCATGCGGTGATTGCTATTCAGGACAGATTGGGATCTCTACGATTCTGGATTTCGGGTTCTTAGAGCGCTTGACTGAATTCTGAAACAAAGTCACCTTTGAGTTTGCTGTATTTTTATGTCCTTATTTATATCTGGACTGCCCTTTCTGACCATGGGAAACTGAGGCCCAGGAAAGCACTGGTGACGGAGCCATAACGAGCAGAGGGGTGGGAGCACAAACCAGCATGTATACTAGACGGATGAACGGACACTAAATTGGTGACACTAAAATGGTGCACTCTTCTCCCCAGGGCAACCACCAGCGTGTTCCCTCTTTGGGGCACAGTTGGAGCGATATGTGGTGGGAGCCAAATTTGGGTTCCCTGGGCAACAGGTGTTGGCTGTTCTTGGTGGTCCTTGGAGAGGAGCATGTGGGCTTCATTTTCTTTAGGCACCTCCCTGCAGATTGCTGGCCTCACCCTGTCCCACCGGTATTTTGACTTGAATGTTTCCTCCAGCTTTTTAAAGCTGTCCCAGGTAGCATGACTCACGGAAGCATGGATTTGGTATGCATGCTATTGCTCCATGGGTGCCACAGAGGGTTAGGGCACAGACATTAGTTGTCTGCTTGAACCCCTCCAGAGATCCCCCCCTCCAGGAAGACCAGTTGGGCCACCTGTATCTGAAAAGTCACCCTTTGAGAACACAACAGAGCAACTCCTTTTTACAGAGCTGGAGTTGTTTTAAACACCTGGGGTTATTCTACACACCTGAAATTCCACACACCTGGGATTGTCATGCGTCTGGAGCCACTCAGGGCCGCCGCAGCCCCCTCCAATCAGATCAGAGTATAAACCAACATTGAACAGATCCTTTAGCCTAGGCTCAGCTTCGAGGGACTCTGGTGCCTGTCGGCTTGTATTTGAATCCCGGGCTTTGCCGTTTCTGTCCTGCTGTAGTCTCCTTGTGCCTCAGTTTCCTTCTGGGTCCGGTGAGGATGAGAACACTACCTGCCCCCTCCGGTTGTTGGGACAGCACAATGAACAAGAACACCTGGCAAGCCCTAGGAATGGCACCCGCAAGTTTGCCTTCATGAGCCACTGTCAGCCATGAAGGCCTGCTGGTCTTGGTTAAGGTCTCAGCCGAAGTGTACATGATATGCGTATATAATTTGTAGTATGTCATGTGTATATAATTTGTAGTATGTCTAAGATGCATATGTGAGCTGTGTGTATAACTTGTAGTGACTGATCTGATTGCCTGCTCCTGCCATCCCCACCCCCACTGTGCGTCAGTTTCATGCAGTCCAGAGTGAGGTCTATGGAAGCATCTAGACCAGCTGGTTCATGGGATACTGAGGGACAGAAGTAGTTGTAGGAATGTACGGTTGACAGTGGCGAGGAGTGAGTTAGAATCCGGAAATCTGGGGAATGAAGGCCTGGGGAAAGCTTTAGAGAACTGGACGTGAGATCCATGATGTTGGCATTTGCCTTAGAAGCTATAAGGTTGAACCCAGACCCACTTCCCTCCAGGCCACTCCTCTTAGGGCATGTGAGGTTGCATATCTTTATCGGCGCAGAGAGCCTCATCTTTCTCTCCTGCACAGCTGCTGGCTGGTTAGAACTTGGGGTGAGCGGTCTAACCCATAACCTGGGAACACCAGCAGGTCTCCAGAAGTCTACAAGGAGGAGGAGGAGGAGGCATTGTACCCTGGGGTCGAAGAGACCTATGAAGACTCACAGTATCGGTGGCTGCTGCTTAGTCCTGTCTGGTGAATTTCAGCCTCTCGTGACCCTCCGTGACAGTAGAACTGTCCTCATAGTTTTCCTGGCTGAAATCCTTGAAAGAAGTCAAGCACCAGGGCTGGTGCAGAACCTCTGCATCAGCTTGACCTGGGGAACTTTGGTCCGCCATGGGGCGTCGAAGTGGTTGCCTCATCCACCCATCGCTGTCCAATCCAGTCTAATGTGTCATGAGTCTACAGGAGAAGTAGAACTGCCCTGCAAGCTGTCGGGCTTTCTGCTTCCACAGAGCTGCTGGGGGAGGGAGTTTCAGAGCACCAGCCTAGTATGCGTGGTCATCGCTTAACCATTGCTCCACCAACCCTCCTGACCCTGCAGGTATGACCAGAAAATCAAATTAATCGACACGTGGGCTGGCAGTGGAGGGATTTCTAGGCTTTAAAACCATGAGCCCGGGCTCAGCCCTGGTTGTGTGGGGGACTGCGGCCCACAGGGTTGACGGTTCAAATCCAGCAGCAGCTCTCCAGGAGCAAGGCTGGGCTTCCTACTCCCACCAGGGCAGTGATGCTCCCCTCCTCCCCCCCCCCCCCACACACACATACACAAACCCATGGACCCTGGGGGGAAGGGAGGGGGTGACCTTGTGCAGGGCAAGGCCTGCTCACTGACAAGAACAGCCTGATGTAGGCGGAAGGTTGGGGAGTGCTGAGGATGCCATGTTGGGGCCCCCCAGGGGCCTCTGATTATAGAGTACACTCAAACAGCGGATAGGCTTGTTGAAACGGTGCCAGGCCCCTGCGATTCAGGAGCCCCCAGAATTTACCTTTGTACGGAGATCTCTGACGGCGATCGCATGACGTTGGTCCAGGACCCACTTTGGGGAACACTGATGTCAGCAGACGTTGTAATCATCGGGGGTATAGAGGGTGTAGCTTTCTCAGATAGGCTCTCGGGGGTGGAGGAGTCAGGAAGTTTGTGCCATTACACGTGGAATAAAATCCAGGCCCCTCACCTCGGCCTTCAGCCCAGTTGTCAGCCCACCTGGGAGACCACGGCCTGCAGTCTGCCAGGCTCCCACTTCTGGTGGCACCGCTTTCTACCTGTTTGCCTGGAGCCTCGCTTGTGGCGTTGATTCCTCATTTATCCTTGACTGTGTGTGGGCAGTGTTAGTGGAGCTCTTGCCTTCGGTCCATGCGTGGTTCAAAAACGACCCTCAGGAGGGGCCAGCTGTCATTAGTAGAACCGTTCCCTGGTCAAACCGTTCCCTGGCTTCCCCTGGTATGTAGAACAACATCCATTGCAGGAATAATATCACCTGGCCCTTAGGCCTTTCGGCTTCCCTGGGCTAGGCTAGGGAGGTGGGGCCACCGCAGACCCTCCCCTTCTTTCCTTCCAGCCCGCCCACTCCCTCTCCACTCCATCCTTATTTCCCCCTGCAGGCATGTTTCCACTTTATTTGGCTGCTGCCTTAGAGACGCCCCTGTAGAGACCTGTTCCCTGTATACTATCTCCCCTTATCCTTGCTCCTGGTTACATAGCAACCCATTTGAAGCCTGGTGACCCAGGCTGACCTTAAGGTTTCCTGGGTGGTGTAGTGTTTTCCTATTGGGCTGTGAGCAAGGTCAGCAGTTCAAAGTCCCCATCAGTTTCTCGGGAGATTTCTGCTCCCATAGAGATGTGTAGACTTGGGGGGGGGGGGGGCGGGAAGAAGAAGCGCTGGGACCAGTTTTGTTCCTTCCCGAAGGGTCCCTGGGAGTCACTTGCCAATCACATGGCAGTGCATTCGGGTTTGGGATCTTGTTGAGAGTACCAGACTGGGATCCAGGTGCCACCCTGCTTGGCGGTGGGCAAACTTCTAACCCTTGTGTCACCAGAGTACCTCTCTGTATCCTGGGTGGTTCCATGGGCCTGTCTCAATTGATATGCTCTGTGGTGGTGATTGCTGTCTGTCATGTGTCTTCAGGATGATTCGTTTCTGCTCTGTGGGCCTTTAAGCAGCATGCGAGTGGGGGCTCTTCAGTGCTGCCTGGCCCGGGACTAGTCCCTCAGCAAATAGTCCTTGAATAAATAAATACCACACCGAAAGAACTTTCAACCAGTGACTGCATTTCCCTAACATTTGGCTATCCCCTTTTGCTGGCCTTAAATTGGCAAATCTCTTCATTTTCTTTTTAGCATCTAAAAGCGCATACAGCTCATAAATGCTTGTCTCAGAAACCCCCGAGGGGCGGAGAGGAGAGGCAGGCGGGAGGATGTTGGTCAAGTGACCAGGGAAGAGAGGACAGGCGGATCAACTGACCTGCCCAGTCCCTGTTGCCTAGGAGACTCCGAGAATTGCATTTTGCAAGAACCTTACAGGCCAGTGGTTTTCAACTTGTGGGTCAAGACCATTTTTAGGGGGTCGAACGACTCTTTTCACAGGGGTCGCCCAGTTCATAACAGTAGCAAAATGACAGTGATAAAGTAGCAATGAAAATAATGTTGTGGTTGGGGTGGGGTATGGTCACCGAAACATGAGGAACTGTATGAAAAGGGTTAGGGCATGAAGAAGGTTGAGAACCACTGTTCTTGGCAGTTCCTGGGCACACCAACTTTAAGCTTCTGCTCTCATTCCTGCAGAATGTTTTCCAAGACTCTCCCCCTTGCTCTCCGAGGAACAATAGTGTTTTCGTTTTTTTTTTTTTTTTTTTTTTTTTACCCAGATGCTATTTGAAGTATCCTCTCCTTTGGAATTTAAAGGTGAGTTCTCAGAAGGTTCAGAAACATCTCATACCAGAGAAGAGCTGGAAACACAGGGAGTCCAGGACATAGAGAGACCTCAGGACTAATAATGAGAGTGGCAATACCAGAAGGAAAAGGGGAAGGTGGAGGGAGAAAGGGGAAACCGATCACAAGGATCTACATGTAATCACCTCCCTGGGAGACGGACAGCAGCAAAGTGGGTGAAGGGAGGCATCGGTCAGGATAAGACATGAAAAGATAATAACAATTTGTAAATTATCGTGAGGGAGGGGAAACATTGGCTGATACCAAGGGCTCAAGTGGAAAGAAAATGTTTTGAAAATGATGATGGCAGCATATTTACAAATGTGCTTGACACCATGGATGGATGTCTGGACTGTGATGCGAGCTTTAGGAGCCCCCAATAATATGATTTCGAAAAAGAAAAAGAAAATATTTAGTTCCTTTGTGTGAAGGGTGGGGGGGGCAAAAAGAAAGCCACGGATGGAGCTGTCTTTGTCCCTCCCATCTTAGTCTTGGTGTTTGTTGACTGTCTGGAACACTGGGTCTCCACCTTCCTCATGCCGCCACCTTTCATACAGGTCCTCATGCCGTGGTGACCCCTCCAGCCATAGCATTGTTTTCTTTACTGCTTCATCACTGTCACTTTGCCAGGGTAGCGAATCCTCATGTAGATATCTGATAGGCAGGATGTATTGCCACTGTTACAAATTGAACATCACGAAAGCCTAGTGTTTCATCACGAAAACAAGATGCCATGCTATATTGTGAAAATATTTATTTTTAATGACAAATCAGTGAAAACGTGTCTTGAAGCATGGGGCCGCATGGGTCATGGTCTTTAGTCCCGGTACTCGTCTGTGGGCGTCTCTGCATGGGGGCGGACCTACCTGGAGAGGGATAGAGAGACGCTGTGTCTTGGTTCCTAAGACCATCGGAAATAATGTGTTTTCTGATTGTGTCTTAGGTGATCCTGGCGAAAGGGTCGTTGGACAACTCCCTCCCCTCCCACCCCCCACCCCCACCCCCAAAAAAAGGGTCTTGCTTGATGCACAGGTTGAGAACCACTGATCTGGAGGATTCTGTTAGTTTAATCCACGAGTAACCACTGCACACTCTCTGGGCTTGCCTGTCCTGGGTCAAATGAAGAGTGTAAAGGCCCCGAAGACCTGACATCTCCTTTCCTGGCAGCCAGTTCCCCGGACCCTCCGGCTGTTTGGTTTTGGGAGAAGGCTTGTACACACAGAGGCTTTCCCTGTCATTTTTCTATGGCTTTAGGGCACTGTGAAAGCTTCCTCTGAGTCCATCTCTGTCTCTTCCATGGGGTGAATCTTGGCCCTTACTTGGGACTGCGGGGTTTCCTATAGACGGTGGGTCTGGGCTTTCGACTGCATTTAAACTTGTTTACATTTAAAGCTGTCGATTTGGGCAGCAGTCACACCATTTGGGGCTGGAGCCCAAGGAGATGCAATGGGGTCCTTTAGGAAGTTGGAGGTCCCCTCGGGGAGGATTGGGAGGGTTATGTTGGATGAGCACTAGAAAGGAGAGGATGCGGACGGACCAAAGAGTCCCTTGGGCCGCCGTGTGTCAGTGTGTGCACGTACGGGTGAAGACAAAGTCAAAACAGAAGCATGTACGGCCAGGGGGACTTGGGGACTCCAGGAATTGCGATGGGTTCCTTTCAAAGCTAGCCTTGAATGGTGTCCCGGACAGTCTGGGGACCTCGTGGCAGGTGAAGAAAGAGAGTGCAGACATGTCCGAGGGCTCCACCAGTGAGTGAATCCGATTAGAGAAGCAAGCTTCCTGTCTCTGCGTTTGTAAGGAACGGAGCTGGGTGACCTCGATAGGAGAGAGGAGCCTGCCCTCAGGGCTCAAGAGAGATGGGACAGGGGTGGGGAGACACACACCCATCCCTGAGAGGGCACCATGGAGGCAGTTGCGCTTGTAATTGTCCGAAGGTAATTTCTGAAGCTGTTCAATTTCTCGTAACTCTTTTATTTTAAAGAAAATTTACATAACGGGTAAGAAATCCGTCATTAAGGACTAACAAAATAGCATGATTTTCCGGTTCTGTAACATAATTACGTCTTTGGAAGACTCTGACCCATGTGCCAATGAGCGTTCTCTCTGGGGAGAGGACCTGGAGGGGATTACAGTCTCTTCTTTGTAGCAGTCTGTATTCTAAGCTAGCATTTGTTGGGGGACATGACTCTGGGAATCCGTCTTCTAGATGGTTGGGCATACAGGAGCGGATCTTTGCTGGTTGATCCAAGCCAAGCTAGAGGTCCTGTCGCTGATGTGTTGGTGGGCAGAGGACTCTGCAGGGTGCGGGGGGGGGGGGGGGGGGGGGGGGGGGGGGGGGGGGGGGGGGGGGGGGGGGGGGGGGGGGGGGGGGGGGAGCTGCTTCTGAATATGTGATGGTGTCCAAAGGTGTGGGGTCAGAACTGTCAGCAGGGCGCCATTCCTGTCGGCGTGATTTGGGTCAGAACGTTCATCTTCCTGATGTAGGAACTAGGGAGAATCGCCTACCTTCATGTCTCCGCAAATGGGCAGTGCCACTAGCTGGGTGGGGGCTGGAACAGGTCAGGGGGCTGCACAATCAGAAGCCTACACTTGACCCTGGACTCTGGGCTAGAGTGTAAAAGATTTTAGTTGCCTGCCAGGTGCTGAGTTACACACACACACACACACACACACACACACACACATTCCTGCAAAGGGGGCAATAGAATAGTTGAGTTTGGGAACCACCTGTCCACTGGTCTACAGCTGGGGAGTGACACGTTGTGGCTTGGACCCTTAGGGATAGATATATATCTGAAGTCTACATGAAAATTTTTTGAGGCGTCTCATTCAGATACCGGCATTTTCATTTGCTTGTAAAAAATACCCCTGTGACTCCTGAACAATTCTTAAGTTGTTGAGAGGGGCAGTGTGCTGATCCCTGGGATTCAGAGTTCAGTGCGGCGCCATGGGCATCTCTTCATGCCCCGTGGGAAGGCCATTCCCAGAAGTGCTAGAGAGAGCAGGCCCCTGCTCCCTGAGGGCCACCATCCTAGGAACCTTGTGAACTGCCTGGCATCCTGTGGGTGACCCCAAATTGCCCCCACTCCCCCATGTGAGAACTGAAAGCAAGGGAACTGGGAAATACTATAAATGAAGACGTTCATGCCTTTAGAAAAAAAAGCATACAGCTCTTAGCACATCCATCCATCATGTCTATCACGGTGATTCTCAACCTTCCTCATGCTGAGGCCCTTTCATATGGTTCCTCATGTTGTGGCAACGTGCGTTCCCCCCCCCCCCCCCAACTAAAATTATTCTCGTTGCTACTTCTTCACTGTTGTTTTGCTACT
>PVJH01012887.1:0-49254 GCA_004026705.1 Nesogale talazaci | reverse complement strand
ATTTTTTCACTGACGTCATTAGGTATATGAGAAGGGCTCTGAAAATTTGGGAGGGGGCGGGGGGAAGAAGCAGAATGGCCTTTCCCCTGCAAATCCTGAAGTTCCTTTGCCTCTTCCGGGGAGTGTGTCCTTCCCTCTGATGAGAGTGCAGACCCAGGAAGAGTGAGCTGGGTCTCTGTCCTGAAGTTGTCTGCCTTGGGCCACAGTCATCAGAGGGTGGGAGAGTCGGGGCTGGGACGCTCGTCTTGTGACCGTGAGGGAATCCAACACAAGACAGGTGACGAGTGATCGTCTGGCATTGTGGGGAAGGGAATCAGGAGCTGTCCAAGCATTCTAACATTTCCATCATGCTTGACCGTGTATATCTTATCACATTGCCTATCCATACAGCCTTCTAAAACCACCCCAAATTGGACACAGTGCCAGCGAATTGATTCTGATGCATTTTGACCCTCTATGGGATTTCTGAGACTGTACATCAGGGGTCCTCAAACTTTTTGTTGTTGTTAGTTAACAAACTTAAGACCTATTTTACTAAAAGAACTGATACTAATTTATTTGTTATTGGCATGTTGCTTCAGAGGAGCCATTGTACATGAATGGTCACTCAGAGGTGACCAATCTCAAACTGTATTTGGGAGCGGGCATCACTGCCTTCTGGTGGTGGGAGTAGGAGGCCCAGCCTTTGCTCCTGTGGAGCTGCTGCTGGAATGGAACCTCCGTCCCAGTGGGCTGCAGTCCCGCGCACCACTGGGCCTCAGCCCTCAACCTCAAACTTTTTTTTTTTTTTTTTTTGGCATCACTGTCCTCCGGTGGTGGGAGTAGGAGGCCCAGCCTTGCTCTTGGAGAGCTACTGCTGGATTTGAATCTCCAACCCAGTGAGCCGCAGTCCTGTGCACAACTACTACGCCACCGGGGCTCAGCCTCAACCTCAAACTTGTTTTAACAGGGGACCAGTTCACTGCCCCTCAGACTGTTGGGCCAGACTATAGATTAAAAAACCCCAAAAAACTATGAACAAATTCACTGCAGGCCTGGGATGAGTCGGTTGCTAAGCAAGAGAGGCAGCGGTGGCAAAAACACCTGGCAGCTGGATAAATATCCTCGGTGGGCTGCATGTGGCCCATGGGCCATAGTTTGAGGATGCCTGCTATATATCCTTCTCCCTGGAAGTAAATGGTAGGTTTGAAATGCCCAGTCCTTAGCCCCACAGTACCTCCAGGGCTCCTCCATCACTGTCCTAGCCACCTTTTGTCAGAGAACACACATTCCTTGAAGCTGCTGTTCCCTGGCTTCATGGAGAATATAAACCATGCCAAACTTCCTGTCCTGGGGCCCATACTGGCACACAGGCCCGGCAGAGCAGATCTGCCTCTGTGGGGCAGGATTGCTTGCTTATGGAGGCAGGAGCCGGGTTCGGCCTGGAGGACTCTTTCAGACTGCAAGCCTTGCGGTTACAGCTCAGTGATGAGTCACCACAGGCCCCCAGGGCTGCAGAGGAAGACTGAGTCAGGAGGCAGGGTACACCTGCACCTGGCCTGCCAAGCTGTCTGTTGTGGTCAGAGAGTCTGGGAAGCCAAGTCAAGCCAAAGCAGACTACTTCTTGATAGGGTTCCAGTCTGGAGAAGGGGCAGAGAACGTAGACGGGTTTTGCTTGAAGAAGGAGGTTTCCACCCTTTGGTGTGGAGGGGAGACACTAGGCTCGTGGGGAGTCTGTTTCTGCTTAATACCAAGGGAAAGTTGAGTCCCAGGGAGGCTGGGGCGACTTGACAGTGCAGATTTGGGCCAAGCCACGAGTGCGTCTTGATGGGCACTTATGGCTTCCTATGGGGACCCCCCCCCCCTTCTGAAAAGAGCCTCCCTTTGGGTACAGAGTCCCACTTTGCCTTGGCTCACTGTAGAGTTGGGGACCCTGGGGCCTGTCCAGCTCACAGCTGACCCCAGATCTCACAGACATCCGCTGTGCTGGTGCCCCAGCAGGCAGGAGAACACTTCCAAAGCTCACTCACTTCTGGGAAGGTTTCCTCCTCCGGAGAAAGTCCTGTGTGGCTTTTGGGGTGAGGCTGCTGTGTCCTGGAGATCATTGCTCTGCAACAGTGCTTCTGTTTTCTGGCCTGAAATGCCTCTTTAGTTACCGGGAGCTCGCCAGAGAGAGGGTGGCCCGGCCCCGACATGAACTTGGCACCCCATGCTTCCTTGCTGTGCAGGGTCTGGAAGGAACGTTTTTGTCTTCTGCTGTGTGAGTAAGATGGTGGCCCCTTTGGCAGGAGGGGCTTCCTCTGGACTGGACCTGCCATGTTTGTTTCCTGGTACACCTTCAGCTTTGGGCGCAGCACCTGTCTCTGGCAGACTCACCCACCCCCCCTTTCCATTTTTTAACCTTCATCAGACACCTGTCTCTGGCAGACTCAAACCACCCCGCGCCTTCTGTTTTTTAACCTTCAGCTCCTCGTTTTTTTCCACCCCGGTGGTCCGAAGGACTTTGGAAGGCATGTTTAGAGCATGTCGGGTGACTCTTCATTTATGTGATGTCTCCTGGACACTTGTGTGTGGGTGGCAGAGGGGACGTTCCTGCTTCCTTTGACCCAGACAGCTCTGTGGAGCCTGGTGTGCGTCTGTCCATCTGGTGTGTCCATTTCCTTTCTGGAAAATGTCCTGATCTCCTGAGGGCCCGAGGGTCTGCTTCTTGAAGCCCGCACCTTGGTTGTGCTTGGCAGTGTTGATGGTGTCCTCTCTGGTGAACGAACTTCTCTTCTTCTCCTTGACTTTCTTTGCCACAGGCCATAGTGGCAGGACCAGGCTGGAAAGTAATTTTTTTAATATGCAAATTCTTAGTTATGTTTATTCTTTTGTGTGTGTGTCTAAAATCCACCGTTTGTTTTATTTTTAATTATTTTTTAAAAATAATTTTACTGGGGTCTTTCTTGTACAATTCTTTTTTTAAAAAATAAAATAGGCTGAGCCCCGGTGGTATAGTGGTTATGCACAGGACTGCGGCCCACTGGGATGGAGCTTCAATTCCAGCAGCGGCTCCACAGGAGCAAAAGGCTGGGCCCCCTACTCCCACCACCAGAGGGCAGTGATGCCCAAAAACAAAAAAATAGTAATTTTATTGGGGGCTCTTAGAGCTATTAAAATATTCAATATATCATCTGTATCAAGCACGTTGCCCAACATGTTGCCACATTCATTTAGAAACATTTTCCACTTGAGCCCTTGGTATAAGCTCCTCTTTCCCCTCCCCCCTTTTTTAATGAATCATTTTATTGGGGACTCATGCACCTCCCCTCACGATCCATACATCCATCAATTGTCTGCAGGCCTCATTGCACACTTGTTGCCATCATCACTCTCAAAACATCCTCCCTGCATTAGACACCCAGTTCCAGCTCCCCATATTTCCCTTTCCCCCTCCCCCCATGAAACTTTAATAATTCACAAATTTCTATTTCATATCATCAGACAACTCATCACCATCCATCCATCCATTGTGTCAAGTGCATTTGTACTTTTGTTCCCTTCATCATTCTCAAAATATTTGCTTTCTACTTGAGCCTTTGGTATCAACTCGTCATTTTCTCCTCCCCCAAACCCTTGATAATTTATAAATTATTATTTCGTCATATCTTACACTCTAACATCTCTGTTCACCCACTTTTCTGTTGTTCGTCCCCCAGAGAAGAGGTTCTATATAGAAGCTTGTGGTCAATTTCTCCTTTCTACCCCACCTTCCTGATATCGCCACTCTCACCGCTGGACCTGAAGGGATCATCTGTCCTGGATCCTCTGTGTTTCTGGGTTCTTGTCTGTACCAGTGTGCATCCTCTGGTCTAGCCGGATTTGTGAGGTAGAATTGGTATCATGATAGTGGGATGTCGGAAGCATGAAAGAACTTTTGTTTTTAGGAATGACTGAAAGAATGAACAAATGCCAACATCATCAGATGTGATATCGGGGCCCCAAAGCCTTCAGTGAAGAACGGTTTTCAACGGGGGACCGTTTCTTCTCTCCTCTGCCCTATTGAAGGGATTGGCCCTATCTAGAGGGATTTTTTTTGGGGGGGGGGGGGTAATCTCAGCTTGTTTGAGTTTGTTGGCATTTAGTAGGCGGAGGTCAGAGAAGCTGCTGATACTCCCCAAAGCACAGAGTGTTCCTTAGCATGAAGAACACCCCCCCACCCCACCAGCCCAGATATCATCACTCGTGAGAGACTGTTTGGAAGGAGGGGTGGGCCTGATGATACTCTGCAAACAAGAGGGAGTGGTCCTTTCCTTACGGACCCATGGAAGAGAGGAAGACAGTTTGGAGCTTGGGCCTTGGAAGATGTGCAGGAATGGACAGGACTGCGGGCGTGGGAGGAAATTAATCCCTGGGGGGTGGGGGGTGGAGAGAGAGAGAGAGAGAGTGTGTGTCCATCCACAGGGCAGAAAGAAATGTGGGGTGTGTCCTGTCTTGTGGACAGTGGGGGTGGGGACTAGAAAAAAGGATCTGTGTGTGTGTGTGTGTGTGTGCGCGCGCGTGTGTGCTCCGTACGCTAGGTGAAGGTGTTTGGGTATTATCATGGAAGCGGTGAAGAGTTGTTTAGATGGTTTTCTTTGCTTTATTTTTAAATCCTCTGCCATTTAAAAATGGTGCAAAGAATACATGTGAAAACACGTGCCAGTGGATAATTTCTACATGTAAGATTTAGTGGCATGGGTTACAGTCCTCATAGCATGTAATCATTTCCGTTTTATGTTAGGGTCACGGAGAGAGGGGACCTTGGCTCTGATGGGCACATGGAGGCAGAATGTCTGACCAGCTAATATGCCTGGCCTGGACACAACAGGATCTTCGTTTCCTTGGGCCAATATAACAGACTGCCACAATCTGGGTTGCCAGAACACACCAGAAACGTGCTTCAGTCTCTGTTTCCACCTGCACATGCTCCTTGTTCTTCACGGTGTTGTCCTCTTTGAGTCTCAGCAGATCTGTTTGGAGGGAGGGGCGGGCTGGAGACTGGAAATACAAGGAATCCAGGACAGGTGATCCCTTGTGACAGGACTTAGGTCCCACTTGGAACATCTCGTCTCCACATCTTCATTATTCCTGTCTGCTAAGCCTGTCCCAACAAGGTAGGATTCACAAGGTTAGGGATTTCACATCACTTATTTTTTTGGTGGAGGGAGAGGGGGGGATCCATATTTTGGTGGAGGTGGTGACACTTGGCAAGAAAGAGGATTCCAGAGGGAGGTTTTTGGGGAGCAGAGTCTACCCGGTGGATAGATTGAGGACCACTGGTAGGATCTCCTATGTAGCCTCATCTGCTGCCTGCTGAATGTGAAGACAAGCCAGCCTCAGGAGATAGGTAGCCAAAAGGTTCTTGGCAGCCTTGGTCTTAAGGTCTGCTGGCATAGACCGATGACGGTCCCAGATTGAGTATGACAGAACCAAAGGATTCAAATACTTTCCAAGGGTGAGGGCGGTGGGGGCGATCATGAATTCTTCCCCGCAGTGCCTCTGTGGGGACCTCGGTTGCTTTATCTTCCCATAAGGAGTTCTAGTTCCAGACACTCACAGGGGACCATGGCCTGACATGGGCCATGACAGTCAGATTGGGTGTTTGTATTTCGTGATTGCCCATTTTATTGTATTCTGGAGCGAGGAAAAAAATCTGTAGAGGTCACTTGGTGGGACATCTAGTTTCACAGTCCAATCTCGGGTGAAGCATCTTTCCTGAGGTGACCCTGTTTCACGCTGCTTTTGTGTCTACGCAGAATGGGGTCCACTTGCTCAGGCCTCTCCTGGGGACTACACCCTCCACGTCTCTCAGCCACCCCCTTCCTAAGTCTCTCTTTCCTCCCTCCAGCTGTGTTTTTTTTTTTTTTAATTTTTGTTTAGTTTTTTGGGCGGGCATCACTGCCCTCTGGTGGTGGGAGTAGGAGGCCCAGCCTTGCTGCTGGATTTGAACCTCCTCCCCAGTGCACAACCACTATACCACCAGGGCTCAGCCATCCAGTTGTGGTTGTTTACATCATTTCAGGTCAACTTGATCTCCTGTGAAGGCGAGTTGAACCTGCCAATCAGGTCTCCGCTTGATGATCGCAGCAACTGAGATATAGGGCTCACTGCAGGCCGGGGATCCCCCTTTCTACTTCCACCTTCCTCCTGCCGACCACGCTGAGATCTGAGTGAGTCTCGTGATGAGGCCAGCGCCATCAGACCCTCACAACTCTGCTCCCACCGGCCTGTCATCTTCCTGCATTGTGCATCCTTGCATGAGGCTGCGTGAGTCGGAAGAGGGACGTGTAGACTAGCATCAGACTTAAGGACAAGTATCAGATGTAAAGACTTAACCTGGACTGGGCTGGGATGTTTGCTTGATCTAAAATTACTTCTTGATATACTCACTTCTCTCTTACACGTGTGAGTGTCCCTGGAGTTGTTTCTCTAGTCAACCTGGCCTAACCCACTGTCTAGTCTTAAAGTTCTGTAGCCAAGTAGCTAAGTCTTGCTGTCATAGCATAGGGGCTGGGGTTGGGGGTTGGCAGAGGGAAAGAGAGAATTTCTAAGTCCACCCAGAAGATTCAGTGCACTGTCGACACTGTGTGTGATTTCCAGCCTAAGTTATGTATAATAGGTACATCTATCATAAGTTATTACTAATTACATCTATTTCCTCCCTGTCTTTGGATTTCTGGCCAGCGGACTCTCTATTCTGCCTTCTTCTGTTTCATCACTGCCAAGTGATTGATTGTTTCACGACGCATCAGGGTCTGTTGATGGATTTGCGATTTCTACTCTGACCTGCCTGGCTTCCTCAGCCAACGCAGGTTCTATAGAGCAGGGTCATACCTCCTTCTTCTCCTTTCATCCTCACTCTGCTCCTCAGAGAAGCAGCTCTGGTAGGTAGCACAGTGGGTTAAGTGCCGGGCTGCTAACGGAAAGGCCCGTAGTTCGAGCCCACCAGACACTCGTCGAGAGAAAGACAAGGGAGTCTGCTTCTGGTCTTTTGATAACCAGAGATAAGCCGGGGGTCCAGCATATGAAAGGTGTCCAGGGAATGCCTGCTGATGGACTCTGATCCCCACCCAACCCATATGAAGCCATGTTTACTAGATAGCCTGCTAAAGATACGGAGCCAAGGGTTGGGGGTGGCAGGGAGTTTGAGACATGGCGCCTCAAACCCCAAAGCCAAGCTCAGTGCCATCATTGTGACCCTCCAGGGTAGGACTGCCTCTGTGGGTTCCCAGGACAATAACTCTTTACGGGAGTACAAAGTCTCTTTTGTTCTCCCCAGGAGTGGCTAGCGGGTTTCAAACTGCCAACCTTGTCATTAGCCGACCAATGCATAGCCACTGCACCACCACCCGTATTTCCCGGGAGGCAGGGCATCTCCTAGCCCCATTCAACTTCAGGTTTCGAGAAACTACCAAGTGTCGATTTCGGAGAGAGTTGAAATTAAGAATGGAGGTTCAGACTGCCTGAGAGAAGCTGCAGCTGCCCAAGCTAGTGATGTTGAATTTGTGGAGGACCCGGGGCAGCGAGGGGTTGAGCTGTTTCGGTCGTCTCCTTGGAGAAAGGAGGAGAGGCAGGGTTTGTGCAGGGCTTCCATCGACCTTGACTGGTGGACAGGCCTTTCCAGAGAGATTCAGAGGTATGGTGGATCTTCTCTGCAGGAAGCAGCTCAGTCCTCCGCCCTCACCCGGTGTGGCCAGTCCACCTGTGTCAGTGTTATTTTCTTGCCAACTAGAATTGGGTTGATCCTACTACTTTTCTTTCTCATCCACGGATGACTCCAATGTGTCTGTTGGGATGAGACCATTTTGAGTCTTGGCGAGGGGGAGGACATAGGAAAAATATATTTGGTCTGGTTGTCATTTGGATGTTAGACTGTGACGTTAAGTTTATTTAAAGGTTCAGACGGAGGTTTGGTCAAAGCTATGTCCAAGGCGAAGCTAAATAACTCAGGGCATCTTCTGAAATGTGCATGCTGGCCTCACTTGCTTTTTATTTTTAAACACCATGTCAGTAGACAGTATGGAAAATATTTGGGGGTGGGGCTTGACCTATTTTTAGTCTTTTGTCAGTTTAGACTACATGTGAACTCCCATTTGGGAAAAAAAAGACTTAAAATAAAGGAGGACACTCTTTATATTTCCGCTGCCCAGATGAAGTCTGCTTTGAAGAACATAGACATCCCCATGCTTTTGAAGTTGTGTTTTCATTCGCTGGGTGGTCGACGGGCGTGCGCCTCCTACTGGGTGCGCTGGGTGGGCAGCGCACAGTGGGACAGGGACATGTGTCCATGTTGGCAGCCACTGAGCCCATCCACCAGGTGACATGGAGGGCAGGAAGAGAGGCCACCCTTCGCTGTACCTTCTAGAACAATGCTGCTCAGTGGACCCGTTTCTTTTCTTTTTAAAAAAAGAAATTTAAAGACCTAAACCCAACCAAAAAGCATATGAATGGGAATGTTGGGGGGCGGGGAGAAACATACAACTTTCCTCTAGCTCTTTAGAGCTTCCTCCCTCCCCACTGTCATGACCCTAGTTCTGTCTTACAAATCTGGCTAGACCAGAACATATACACAAGTACGGATAAGAGGTTACAACACAGGGCATGCAGAACAGATAAACCCCTCAGGATCAATACGGGGAGCAGTGGGTCTAGGAAGGTAAGGGAAGTGGAGGTGGGGCGGAGGAAATAAGGGGGACACCAATCTCAATGATCCACGTATGCCCTCCCCCCTCATCCCAAGGGGACGGACAGGAGAAAAGTGGCGAAAGGAGACAGCTATTGGTGGAAGACATGAAAAAAAATTGAGAGAGAGAGAGAGAGTCATTTATAAATTATCAAGGGATATGGTGAAAGGGAGGGTACAAGAAGGAGGGGGAAAAGAGGGAGCAGATGCCAACGTCTCAAGTAGAAAGAAAATGTTTTTAAAAAGATGACAAGATATGTACAGATGTGTGGGGCACAATGAATAGATGTATGGGTTCTGATAAGAAAAATAAATCAGTTGCTTACAGACTGACACTGCCATTGACTCAAAGGCAACTTCTAGCAAGACTAGCACAGGGTAGAACTGTCCCGTGCGTTTCTTTTTTTGGGGTTTTGTTTGTTTGTTTGTTTTTTTAGGCATCACTGTTCTCCGGTGGTGGGA
Source organism: Nesogale talazaci (assembly GCA_004026705.1). Taxonomy (NCBI): domain Eukaryota; kingdom Metazoa; phylum Chordata; class Mammalia; order Afrosoricida; family Tenrecidae; genus Nesogale; species Nesogale talazaci. Next base: position 40,109 of record PVJH01012887.1, on the reverse strand, counting down.
GTAGGAGGCCCAGCCCCACTGCTGGAATTGAACCTCCGTCCCAGTGGGCTACAGTCCTGCGCACAACCACTAGGCCACCGGGACTCAGCCCCCCCCCCCCCCCCCCACCCCCTCGTGCGTTTCTGTGATGAGCTCTGTCTGCGAGCAGCCAGCCTCATCCGTCCCCAGAGGAGCGAGCGATTGCTGGCCTTGCTAGTTGCAGCCTGACCTGCAGTCCCCTTGCCACCAGGGCACCCGACCGACTGGTTGGTCAGTGGATGGGAGGAAGGAATCACTGGAGACAGGGTCGCCGTAAAACTGTGGTTCTCCACTTGCCTGACGCCGCGACCCTGTCATACAGTTCCGCCTGTGGTGGGGACCCCCAACCATGACATTATTTTCCTGGCTGCTTCCTGGCTGTCACTTTGCCACTGTGGTGAATCGTCATGTAAATATCTGATAGGCCCCCAATAAAATGATGCATTAGAAAAAAGAAAAGGAGGGGAAAGAGGAGCTGATTGATACCAAGGGCTCAAGTAGAAAATATTTGGAAAGGAAGATGGCAGCATGTGTACAAATATGCTTGAAAGAAATGATGTATGGAATGTTAGAAGAGCTGTAAGAGCCACCAATAAAATCATTGAAAAAAAATCTGGTAGGCAGGATGTATTTTCATCATTACAAATGGCGCATCATGAAAGCCTCGTGATGAATCCAAAAGCAATGTGTAATTATCTATGGTGAGATACTCATTTCTGATGACAAATAGATGAAATTGTGTCTCGAAGCATGGTGTGGCATGGGTCACAGTTTTCATGCCGGGTGCTCGTCTGTGGGCATCTCTGCATGTGTGGCAGACCCACCTGGAGACGGACAGAGGAGCGGTGTCTGGGTTCCTTAGACCATGACTAAGGGTTTTTTGACACCCCCCCTCCCCCCCCCCCGCAAAGGGTTCTCCACCCCCAGGTTGAGAACCACACTGCCTTAGAGTATTGCGTCCTCGGGAACGCATAGGGCCAGTTGTGCCGCGTCCTTCAGAGTCTCTATGAGTGGGCATCAACCTGATGGTGGTGAGTTTGGGTTTTTGGTTTAATACCGTCAGCTCCATTTCCGAGCAACCTCCTGTCTGATTTCTGAGACCACCTCTTTGTGGAAGCAGACAACCCCACCATTCTCCCACCCAGTGACTGGTAGCTCTAGCTTTTGGACGTGGTGCCAGAGGCTAACCCACAGCTCTCTGTACGCAGAGTGTGGCTACACATGCTATGTGTGTTTACCAGATAGGGTTTGTGTTAGTCCAGGTAGACTAGAGAAACTAATCCATAAACACATATGTATATAAGGGAGAGGTTTTTTTATATACAAGAGGAACGGGACATTGAGAAAGCATCCTAACCCAGTCCAGTCCAGTCCAAGGTCATACACCCAATACTACCCCTTATGTCCCATACCAATCCATAAGACCTCTTCAGACTCATGAAGCATATGCAATGGCACCAGGACAGTCACAGGCCAGTGGACGCAGAGTCTTGTGTATCCAGTGGTGGTAGAAGCATCTCAGCATTGGAAGGAGGCTCTCTGTGACTTCTCAAGCATTGCAGCACTGACGGGTTTCTACATGGCATTTCTGACTTCAGAGGTCTGGTTCCTTCAGGGTAAGCCCATGTGGCCTTTCCTCCAGCATGGCTCACAGGGAGTCAGCCTTGTGTCTTGTCAATAGAGTGTCTCCAAGGGACTGAGCAGTGAGTTTCTCACCTCCAAGAGGGAAATCCAATTGGATTTTCCAGAATTCTCAGGAGAATTCCAGGCCCACACAAAGATCTCATTGGCTATCTCCAGATTGACAGGCTAGACTCCACCCCTACACGCTGAATCCTCAAACTGACAGGGTTGGATTCCTCAGGGGGTTTGAGTGGAAGCGTGAACTGGCCTATGGGGGAAAGATCAGTGGGGGCAGGCCACACTCTCTCATCAGAAAAGACCACTGGTCAGTGAAGGCTAAGCAGGCTGGATGGGCAGCATTCAGCACATGCCATCTTCCTTGGCAGTGGCCTCCAGCACCCCTGTGGGATGGCCAGGATGCTGCCCTCAGCCCTCTCTCACTGCTCAAAAGTCTTGTGAGTTTGTGGGGGGAGAGGGGAGAGTCAAAGGTAGCTGTAGTAACAGAGCCCGAGGTGAGGGGATCAGGGCTGCCTCGCAGGGCTTTGATGCGGGCTAGAGGAGAACTGGCTGTGGGGGAAGATGGGTCAGAGGAAAGGGAAACTGTGAAGCCACTCAGGTCCCCAGGTTCCCCTTCAGGCAGGGTGGGAGGTCGAGCCTCTTGTCTCCAACCTCACGGAATGTGACTTCTGCAAAGAGCCCTGACGCCAAGGCCCGATCCCGATTAGTTATTCTTGGGCTTTTTCTAGAACGTGTTAGCCAGCCTCTGTTTTCCCTGCCACTGGAAAACAATGTTGTTGGCCCCCAGCGAATGTTCTTAGCAATTGTGGTGTGAGGGCTTTGTTCCACTCTTCCCTGGGACGGGGCTGGGCCCTCCTTGCTCACTGAGTGATCAGGAGAATGGAACACTCCCTGTTAGAATGCGCTTTCTCCTCTGCCCCTCCCCGTCAGGAATTGTGGCCACTTGGGGCTTCTGGGAGGTCGCTAGGTGTGCTCAGGAAGTCTGGGAGTGCTTTGGGAATCACTTGCTTGGAAGGAAGAAGGAGGGATAACGCTGTGGATCTCTCTAGACACAGTTGACCCCAGGATGCATTTCGAAGACGTACAGAGGGACCCTCTGTTGGGGCAAGGGGCTAGGTGCCGGTGCGGGGACAGAGACTTAGAAGAACTTGATGGCTGAGTTGGCATGAGGCTTCAGATTCCCCATCCACCTGGGCTCCCTCTGAAGGGCCGCCCATTGCCCATCCCTCTGGCCCTGTCACGGAAAGGACCGGACGTTCCTTTAAGCCACTTGATGGAACAGTCTGTCCATTCTTCCCCTTGCTGAGGGCCTGTGATGGGCCCCACTGTGGGTGACCAGGGTCTGCCTGAAAAGGGGAGATGAGCACACCTGAAGGGGAGAGAGTCAAGGTTGGGTGTGGGTGTGGGTGTTGTCTCCTGGGTGCAATGGGGAGCTGCAGGTTCTTGGTTTCAGAGTCCTGGATCCAACGCCGATGAGCAGAGATAAACAGCACCATGGAGACGTTCCCTGCCTGCCCATCTGGGGAAGAGGGCGGGAGGGGGGCAGTGCAATTACATTTGGCTGTCCGTTGCATCACTAGTGCTGATCTGTTATCTTTTTATTTGAGGTAGATTTGGGCGCGGAGGGGGGGGAGGTGGACGATCTTCCAGTCTTGTGCAACTGTGCATTCCACCGGGCCATTGAGCCAGTTCATTCCAGATCGACTCTCTGATGAGAATCTGGTTCTTTCTCTTACTGAATCCTGGACTACGTTCTAGCAGGAGCCCCAGGCAATGCGTGTGTCTGGTGACCCTCCTGTTGCTCTTGTTAAAGTGTAGATTCGGATTCAGTACCTCTCCAGCACCTCTCCAGCGGGGACACACAACCCCTTAGCAGGGCATGGAATTGAGAGCGGGCCAATTAGGAGGCTTGCTTCCCACAGGCTTGTGTGAGGAGGATGAGATCGAATGGTACCTACAAGCCTTGTGTAAGGAGGATGAGCTTTATCGAGGGGTACCTGGAAACCTTACGTAAGGAGGACGAGGCTCAAAGGGCACCTAAGAGCTGCCAGGACAACGTCACAAGACACCCCTCCAGCCTGTTTGTTTCCTTGCCCAAAAAGGACGAATTTACATGCAAAACCTGGGCAGGCCTCTCACTTACATTTACCAGCAGAGGTTGCAAAGATAAGCCTTTCCCCTCCCCCCCAAAACAACAACAACAACAAAAACAACAACAACAACATCCTATTGAGGCTTCCTGAAATATGGTTGAGGGCAGGATACCCTACTGTTTACCGCAGGTCCCTTTGTCTGCTCTATAATCACACGGCTCTGAAAGTTTTAAGTCCTTTTCCCCAGCAGTTTTCCTCGAATGTCTCCGCAAGCCACATCCAGGTGTTCCTGAGGGGGGCGGATGTCAATTTGAATGTGCATCAATGGGAGGCAATTATTTAGATGCGAGCAGAGCTGGTGCCAAGTATCTTTAGATGTCGTTTGGATCGAAGGCCCTCTCACTTTGGAGGGCTGTATGGGTGACATGGCTTCTCTCTCTCAGGCCACCTGCATGTGGGGTGAGGGAAGTCGTCTTGGGAAATCCCCCAAGGACGTTGTGTGCTCACTCAATATAGGGGAGGGGGGTCCATTTCATCCTTTAAACAGTTACTGGGTCCCCATCGTCTGCAGTGTCTGGCCCTTGATGATCTGACCCTCTCCCAGCCCATAATGAAGATAGCCATCAACCCTTACTCGGGAAGTGCCAGTCCCAGAGATGGTCCTCTCACAGGTAGTTTCCAGGTCAACGGCAACAAGAACTAGGAGGGTGGGTCCTCTTGGGTTTGCAGAAAGAGAAGGTTCTGGCTCCTACTGCGTGCTCTCCTTGAATTAAAAAGAATGAAATGGTTTCAGATGCAATCGATGTATGGATTGTTACAAGAGCTGTAAGAGCCCCCCCAATAAAATGATGTTTATAAATAAAAAAAATGGTTTCATTGGCACATGCTTCACGTATCACTCAATGAAACCCATCAAGTATCTTAAGAAGTCCTGCCATCACCACCACCACGGGGAATGTCAGAACATAGTCTCCTCATTGTTGCTAGCGCCCCCGTTTCCTCCCAAGATAATAATCAATCCTGTGACTGCCTCTCTAAATCAGCAGTTCTACACCTGGGGGTCATGACCCCTTTGGAGGGGTCGAACGGCCCTTTCACAGGGACACCTAATTCATAACAGTAGCAAAATGACAGTGATGGTGGGGGGGGGGGGCTGGTCACCACCACATGAGGACCTGTATGAACAGGTGAGGGCATGAGGGAGGTGGAGGACCACTCAATCTAGAGATTTACCTAGCCTGATGTCATCTCTAGGGAAACATGGGAAACGCACCACGGTGACAAAACAAAGGCCTCGTTCAAAAAGATAGCAGAAAACACTCAGCAACGGAAGCAACTTTAAAATGAGTACAAAGGGAGATTGAGTGATAGTGTTACATTTTAACTTACCTGCATCCACTGCAATCAGCACAATGATCTCTAGGGGGGCAAGGCACTTGATATCTGACTGTGGTCAGAGGGGATTAACTGGTGACATGGAGACCATAGAGGTATGAATGAATTGAGGGTGGGGGGGTCACACTTAATTCTGGCCCCAATCTAAGACCGGTGAGTTCTTCTGACAGAGCGCTACTGGATACACGTCCCCATGAAGAGATCCTGAAGATACAGGTGCCAGAGCAAAGCAAGGTGAAGAAGGATGCGCTGACCCCAGCTCTCTAAAAGAATCTGGGGTCTTCAGGGCTTGTCTTCAAACAGCCATCTAAGTGAGGTGTCAACTGAGTCCCCCTGAAAGCACACTGGGCTGTGTGATCCAAGGATCTAAATACTAAAATCCCAACCAGAAGGAGGAAACTGGTATCAGAGGGTTAATCGTGAGCACCCAGTGTGCAGAAGGCTCTGGATGGCAGTGGGAGCCCCACATCCATTTGCACAGTTCCCACGCGGAGGAAGCATGCTTCGACCTTTGGTGCTGTGTTTTTTTCGCTCCAGCGTTCTCTACTGTTTCAGCTGGGTTCTATAATTCTTCCCAGCGGTCACACAGACCCTGCTTAGGAGGCGCATTAAAGAAATGAACAGCTTACACTCTGGGTCAGAAATGCTCAGGATGTAGTTGTTCAGTCACGGACCGTCTTTTCTCTGCTGTGCCCCCAGGCTGGCCTCTTTCTGGCCCTCAGCTTCTTGGTCTGTCTCTGTTCTGTCCAGACAGTGTTACAGAGCTTTTTCTAGAGATGCTGATAAGTGTCCAAAAGGCTACACCCCTAGAAGCATAATCCCCCTTCATGGCCCCCACCGCCCGCTATCTATATTTTGTAATTCAGGGCTTTGAGCCGATTTATTCCTATGGGGATCTGAAGAGAAGCACTTGGGGAATCCTGTTAGAATGTGCATTCTGATTCAGTATATCTGGGGTGGGAATTCTCAGCAGGGAGGGTACCAGGTCAGAAAGAATAAGTAAGGGCTAAGCCCCGGTTTCATCTGAGGCCCTTGTGGTTAGGGATGGACTACCTGGACTACCTGCCCGTGTGCTTTGGGAGTTCTGGGAGGAAACTGGTTAAGCATTCAGCTACTAGCCAAGAGATATGATCCAGTGCTTTGCACCCGTTGGAACTGGCTCAGTCATGACCTATGGCGACAAACTGGCATAGAAGAGAATAATAAAAATCTGAGTGAATCAGGACAGGGGGGAGCCAGAAAAGTTAGGGGCTGAAGCCCTGGGATTAGGAGGGAACCCTTTTAGAAGTCTGATGTGGGAGGAAGTGGGGGGCAGGGAGGCTGCTGGTGGCGAATGATGGTGGTTGCTAAGACTGTGGAAGCTTCCAACACACTGGCAGTGCACCTGGCTGCCATATTGGAGCAGGGCACTTTCCTTCCCAGCAGTCTGGAGAAAGAGGTTGGGCTGCTAGGCAGGGGACGTGCTGTGCTGTTTTCTAAAAGTGGGGCAGATGTCTAGCCCTCCTTCTGTCCGGTTTGGGTCACCATTCCTGTCTACCCACATTTTACACAGGCAGGGTGGTCCTGCTTTTGCTGCCTCAGTCTTGATGGCTGACCCGGAGAATGGGTTTGCACCCACCGGCTACTCGAGGAGAGAGAGAGGTTTCCGTCTGCTTCCACAGGTATCTAACTCCATCTGCTTCCATGGGGATCGGTCTCCTTCTGCTTCCATTGGGATCTAACGCCGTTTGCTTCCGTGGGTTTCTATCTCCTTCTGCTTCCGTAGGGACCCATCTCTATCTGCTCCCAAAGGGATCTACCTCTGTCTGCTTCCATAGGGATCTACTGCTTCCATGGGGATCCATCTCCTTCTGCTTCCATAGGGACCTGTCTCCATGAGACAACAGCCGGTAGTTCTCTGTCGCAATGGGCTGGACTTTGACTTGAGCACCACGAGGCTTTGGGGCATAGGTGTGGTCAGATGGGGGTCAGTAGTCACAGCCGGGCAGTTAACGCTGGAGCCGAGTTAGAGATGTGGTTGGATCTACCCCTCCATGACTGTGAAATGGCATGCTGAGTCATGAAGGCTAGAGGGCTGCCCCAGAGGGTCTCCAAGGTCATAAACTTTTATGGAAGCAGGGCGCTCTTCTTTATCAGAGTGGCTGGAAGGTCAGATTGCTGGCCCCTTGGTTTCCAAGCCCACGTTTACCTGTGCCCCAGGGCCCCCTGTGTGGTGTCCAACCAAAGCAGAGAAAGCAGCCCGTGGGTTCAGGGCCAGGAGACTCCTGAGAGGCCCCTGCTCCTTTGGAAGCTGGTGTGCGCACTGCAGTGTTGCACTCACAACTGGGTCTCGGGGACTCTCACCAGCCTTCCATGTGCCCTAAGAACCCGGCTCCCAGGCCCTCCTCCAGCCCACCTGGGCGGGTCTGCTCCTGGGTCAGGAGGCCAGTCCCTCTTGCTTTCCTAGGAACCTCGCGTGTTCCATGATTTCTCTCTTCTCTTGTCCTTCAGTGACTGCCTCCACTGCCCCCTCTCTTGTTTTCTTGGTGCCTTGAAAACAAGGTGGGGAGGGGTGGATGTGGAGCAAAACTCAAGATCAAACAAGCAGGTTTACGAGTGGGATAGACTGGTCCCATTACCCTTCAGGTCTGGAAGGGAACTCACCCCAGCTAAATCAATTTTCAGTGCAACTGTAGTCAGGGGAGCAATGATATGAGGTACACACACTTAAGAACAGTGGTTCTCAACCTGTGGGTCGTGACCCCTTTGGGGGTCGAACAACCCTCTCACAGGAGTCACCTGATTCATCAAAGTAGCAAAAGGACAGTGATGAAGTAGCAGCAGGAACAATTAATGATTGGGAGTTCACCACAACATGAACCATATTGAAGGGTGGTGGCATCAGGAAGGTTGAGAACCCCTGCTCTCGGAGAACACACCTTTGTAGCTCAAAGGGGCCGACGTTCCTGGAGGACAAACTTCAGAAGGGTCAGGAAAGAGGGAGGGTTGGAAACGGCCAATAGGGAGGCAGTGGGATGACCGATGTGACACCCTTAAGACGGCAGGCTACGACTGCGAGAGAGATTATGAATGGGCTTCCCAAAGGTCGTGGGAAAATGGAGTGAAGAGATGATGGACTTCTTCCATACATGTTTGGAAGTACCCCCACCCCCACCAATGTATGCACAGGCTCAGGGCTTGTTTCTAAGAGCCTGTAAGAAATGGTGTGTTGAAAATGATGATGGCATTGACACAGGTGTCCTAGATACATAGAAGAAGCATTGCATGCTATTTGTCCCTTTAAACGTAAAGATGCTCACAACTGAGCTTGTGTGTCCTCTCCTTTTCCCTGTCCACTCCAGCCTCTGGATAACCCCCCAACCACCCTGGGTGTACTCTGTCTCTGAGGATAGGATCTGCTCAGAGGCCTTGGGGGTGGAGGAGGAGGGGAAGGACTTCTTTGATAACCTCCGTCTTCTGTCATTCCATCCCACACTTAAAAATCAGCCCGACTGGGCGTCACTCGGACATCTCCCTCCCATCCGGTCCCTTCTCCACACACACTTGATCCACGTTTCATTGTCTGATGCCTGATTCTCCAACAAGTCTTTTAACGGTGCCCAACACCTCCACCTGCCCTTTCCTGTCGTGAGACCTGACTTCAGCCAGTGTCTACGGGAGTGGATGATACACAGAGTGGATGATCCAGGAGGGGCTGCCACCTGCCACCACTCATACTTAATTACTCTTGGATTCTGGGTGAGAGGACCAAAGCTTTTCATTGTCATGGGGATACTAGGTCATTTTTTTATCCTTAAAAAGTGGTACTAGCACCTTCCTGACGCGATCACAGAAGACAAATGGGTACATAAGCAAAAGTGGTGAAGAAAGCTGATGGTGCCTGGCTATCAGAAGATACAGTATCTAGGTTCTTAAAGGCTTGAAAATAAACAAGTGGCCTTCTAGCATAGAAGCAACAAAACCCGCATGGAAGATGTACACCAGCCCGTGTGCCAACAAGGTGTCAAAGGGATCAGGTATCATGCATCAAAGAACTAAAAATTAAATCATTATAAATGAGGAGGAGTACAGATGGGGGAAGCAAAGCCCATGAATAGGCGAAGCCAGCCCTTACAGAGGAGTCCTAGGGAGGAGATGAGCCAGTCATGGTGCAGTGTAGCAATAGTGGAATATGCAACTTTCCTTTTGTTCTTCAATGCTTCCTCCCACTCACTATCATGACCCCAAATCTACCTTACGAATTCAGTTAAACCAAGGGATGTACACTGAAGTTGAAAACTTGGGGAATCCAGGACAGATGATCCCTTCAGGACCAGCCCTGAAAGTGGCGATACTGGGAGGGTGGAGGGAAGGTGGAGTGGAAAGGGGGAACCGATTGTAGGCATCTGCATATAACTTCCTCCCTGGGGTACGGACAGCAGGGAAGTGGGTGAAGGGACACATTGAACAATGTACAATATGGCAGAATAATGATAATTTGTAAATTATTAAGAGTTCATAAGGGAGGGAGGAGAAATATGAGAAGCCGATACTAAGGGCCTAAGTGGAAGGAAGATGTTTCTAGAGTGATGGATGTATGTATTGATCGTGGTAAGAGTTGTGTGAACCCCCAATAAAATGATTTTTTTTTAAAAAGCAAGGCAAGTTTAAAAAAAAGGGTCAGTTAAGTTTTGGAACCAGCCCTATAGATCTGTTCACATGGGATGGTGTCACCTCCTGCACTGCTGCCCTTGGTATTTTTTTTTTCTTTTTATTAATTGGGATCGGTCCCTGTATGGCATGATTCTACAACTCACTCACATCCACCAGAGTCTTATATTTACTACCATGATCGGTTTCCAGGCCTCCTTTTCTCGATGTGGACATTCTTCGTGTCTCTCTGGGAGGAATGCCTCAGTCTGCATTCCTCTCACAGTCTCATGGCTCTCTGTCTGGCCCTGTCACCATGGTCTTTCTTCCACTAATGTCCTTCAAACACAGTGCCTTTTAGACATGCTCCTTTGCTCTCTCTCCTCTTCCTTTTTAAATACCTTCCTTGTCTTTTTGTGGAAAACAGGCATCCGCTTAACAAGTACACAATGGAAGACTCAGTCCCATTGAGATGGACCATGGTTCTCAGTCTCCTTTTCCCCGTGGTGTGTCCCCAATAACACACTCACTACCCTGAACCAAGCTTCCTGTCTAACCTTTTGAGTTTTGACATTGTGATTCCTGATAGGTCATTCCTTAGAAGGGTGCAGTGGCCAGGCTTGTCTCACTCACTGACTCACAGCGCAGAGTGGGTCTGACTCACCCGTAAGTCAGGGTAGCTCTGCCCCTGTGGATTTCCCAGGCTGAAAATCTTTATGGGAGCAGAAAGCCGGTGTGTTCGAACATCTGATCTTGAGCGACAGCAGCCTCACTCAGTCCACTGTGCCATCAGCGTCTCTGCTCCTCAGGCATTACGTGAAACTATTGTTTGATACCAGACGATGGCAAGGTTTTCTTTTGCTTTCAGGGTTAATGGTTTTTCTCAGGACCATCCATATGGATCCCTCTACCTTTTGTGTCATCAGAAAACCTGGGGAGTTTGGTAGTCTATCCCGTATGTCCCCCTTTAGATCAGAACTCTTTCATCTGCAATCAGAATATTCAGGTACCATCCAGTGCTGGTCGTCTGAAAAAGGAGATAGTTGTTCAATGAACGACCTGTTATACCTACTCCTATTCTGGTCCTTGTCAGGCATAGGCTAAGCAGGTTTAAATGCAAGCTAAGATATAAAAATAAAAGTAGCCATGCTTACAGTAGCCACCATTTATAGAGCCCACCCTGGGCTGAAAGTCTCTACATATTTTATCTCTGGCAGCCCCCGGCCTGTCAGGTCTTCTTGCCAGTTTCCAGGTGAGCAGTTGAGCTAGAGAGACACTCCCTCGGCGAAAGTGGTAGCAAAAGGCTCTGCGTGCAGATGAGGTCCACGTGCTTCCCGTGCTCAGAACGAAGGCAGTCTAGAGAGGGAGCTTCCTTTGTCCCCGGCGTTGGGCATCTGTCCAAGGGGATTGCGTTCGAACGTGGACTGTGAGTAGGCCGCGGGTGTCAGCCAGAGCATGACTCTGCTAGAAGGATGCTTCTCGTCTTTACCCCCGGCCTCCCCGGGGGACAGTCATAGGGTACAAATCTGGGAATCCCTCTGACGTTTGGATCGGGGAGTGCAGAAGAGAAGAGCAGTGATTTCGGGGAGACTCACCCAGGGCTGGAGAGCAGCTTGGAAGTCCGGAAAGAGCTAGGTGGATGGGCGAGGCGCAGCAGGTGGGCTGCTGCGACAGAGGCCACAGTGAGAGGGCGGCCCTAGTGATGTCAAGAAACCTCTGCTAGAACAGGTTAAGGAGAAGAGGGGAGGGACCAATGTCCCCTCTTCTTCTGGGTCTCTTTACGTCTGCTGACTGCAAGTGTAACCTAACGGCCATGTATCGATGGGGATTTTGTGTGCCTGGTCTCTCAAATTGGGATCTAGAGACATGCTGCAGACACACACACACACACACACACACACACACAGAGAGAGAGAGAGAGAGAGAGAGAGAGAGAGAGAGAGAATGAGCACACTTTTGTGGGGCGGGCAGGCAATGCTGGGAGTTATTTTGTTTGGGCATGTTAACAGTCCCCACACACGGCCGGATCCTTTGCCACCTCTTGGTGATTGTTCAGAAACTTTGGTGACACACGGTTAAAGTGCTCCACAGCCAACCCGATGATGCTTCCACCCATGCATAACTCTGCAAGAGTAAGCTGGGGAGGGGGTGGAAGTGGGTCTACTTTCCCTAAAGATGGACAGCCCGAGGAACCCTCTGCAGGAAGTTCTACTCTGCCCTCCCGTGTGGTTCTGGGTCACAGTGAACTTGTTGGCAGTGAGTTCGGGCAGGCGGACAGACCTTTCTGCTCTCTGCGTTACCGGTCGCCGTTGGTTGCAACTCGTATCACCTCCAGCCTGTTGCTGGAACCAGGTGCCCGTGGTCTGATCTCTTAGGAGTAGAATGGCAGGCCCTTCTTTTGAAGTGTCCCTGGTTGGGTTTGAACTTCCAACCTTGAAGTTCGTCGCGAAGGGACGCTTTCATTTCTTTGACTTGAGTAGGTGGCCCCAACATGAAGGGGGACTTTCTGCACTAGTGGTGAGGTTCTGCGCTCTTAGGATTTTTATATGTGTGCACCTCATGCATTTATTTTTTAAATTAGTTTTTAAAATCATTTTATTGGGGGCTCGTACAACTCATCACCATCCATCCGTTGTGTCAAGCACCTGTGTACATTTGTTGCCCTCATCGTTCCCAAAACATTTGCTTTCATCGTGAGCCCTTGGTATCAGCGCCTCGTTCCCTCCCCCGTCCCCATCCCGTCCCCGCACTCATGCGTTTATTGCCTGCTTTTGAGATGGTGTTTGAAAGTTAGGCTCAACGGAACTCCCCCCCCCCCCCACCCCCCGTTTTTTGTCCTTCCCTCCCTGGAGGGAGAAAGAGCAGAAGCAATGTTCAAAATAAGAGCGAACGTTTTTACTTTCCTGATGAGACATCTTATTGGAATTAAAGGATTGCTTTGAATGTGATCCAGAAAATAAGATCCTTCTTTGAAGTTCGAGGCAGAATGCCTGTGATTTATGAACACTTTTGGAGTTTGGTTTGGGTGTCACCTTGGAATGTAAAAATGCCAAGTTGACACTCATCTTCCATAGTAACCTGGGTCCTTCCCCCTGGCTTTTGTTTTGTTTATGGACGATGCCTGTCTCTCTGGAATGGCTTCTGATCATACTATTCGACTCAGAATCAATGCCATGGTGGCGGTGGGGTAGGAGTCTTGCCTTTCCTTCCTGATCAGGTTACTCTGTGATCAATTCTACGGTCAAACTGTTGACGTCTCTACACAGCAGGGTCTCGTATACTGCGGCCCCACGTCCTGACTTAAGGGCCGGGCCTAGGCAGTCATATACTTCAGCGAGCGTTGTTTCCTGGCTGAGTAAATATTATGTCTAGTTTATCTTACAACTGTTTATGATAAGCAGGTGCATTTAAGACTGTCAGTGAATTCTTGGTTCCTCCCCCCAGCAGTCCCTAAAAGCACGTCACCGCCTATCTTGACCAGTGGCGGAGAGATGCATCTGTCATAAGGAGTTCTTTTGTTGGCAAAGGTTTGAAGCAGCAGACCCCTTGTGCCCGGAACACTAGTCTGGGAACGAGACTCTTAATTCCTCGGGGAGGTTGCCCCAAGTATTGGGGGTCCTGATGGTTATTTTGCCTTTGCAAAACAGTTCAACCTCCAGCTGGATATTTTATTAAAAATCTGTGATGCGGCATATACCTTTATCAAGGAATGGCGTTAGATGGCTCTTGGTGACTGTAAATCTCCTTTATTTGGGGGAAAAAATTAAAATGCTAAGGCAAGAGGAAACTGCTCGTGTTCCTTACAGATCCGGTTCCGGGGTTTCCCAGCATCCAGCCTGGCTTCCATAGATCCCCATAGAAGCCCTTATGGGGCTTGGCAAAGATCTCCAGGGCCAGGTGTCATGGAAGCATGTTGCTTGCCCCCTGGGGGCACCGTGTCCCTCTTGTTCTTCATCTCTCGGCGCTGCAGAGCCCTTCAGCCTCTGAGCTCGAGCCCTGTTTCCCAAGTGGGTTTCTGGGGCACCTTGAGGTTGGAGAGCTTGCTGTCCCATCAGAAGGGAATCTGTCATCCTCTGCGACTACTCTTCATTGGAGGGACCGTCCCCACTGCAGCTGTACTGCTCCTCTCCCTGATTCCTGGTTTGGATTCTGGCCATCTATTCTCACCCTCTGTTTACATTGTTATAAGGTTACATCCGTGAAAATCAGAGGAGAGGGGCTCAAGCGAACCATCAAGGCCACTGTTTCCACAATGGTGCTTGAGGGGATTGAATTCCTGCAACTCCCTTGGTGCCCAGAAGCCCTCCGTCGGAGCGGCTGGTGGGAGGGCTCTGTTTGCACCCTCTCTGCTGACGTCTTGGAGAAGGCTGTGGGGCCCGTGGTGGGTCCCTGAGACAGTTAGGAATAGAAGGAAGTTCAAGGAAAACTTTATACACTTGCTTCCTTGCTGGATTTGTGTAAGTGCGTGTTGGTGCATTTCCAGTGTGTGTGGGGATGGGGTGGAGGGGTGGCAGAGAATCCTGACCCAGTCTTTCTTGCTTAAGGCTCTCCGCTAAAGGGGAGCCTTGCAGTTTTACCAGGGTGGCGGGTGCAGTGTCAGGGAGGGCCAGAAACACCTTTGTTTTCTAGAAAAGCAGAAACCCACATCTCCAGGGAGGCTTCTCCAGGTGTGTGGTGGCCCCTGGAATTAGCAGCACCTGGGACCTTGTGAGAAATTCACCAGGAATCCTGGGCGGGGAGGTGCCCAGGAAACCCTCACTGCACCCTAGTCAGCGTGAACTCTCAGCGGCCCTTTGGGACAGAGCATAATTCCCTCCCCGTAGGGTTTTTCCAAGGCTGCCGTCTAGACAGACGAGTCCTCTGCAGCTCCCGTCTGTGGAGTGGCTGGTGGATTTGAACTGTAGGCCCTTTGACTGGGAGTTGAGCATTTTCACAAGGTGGGCAATGCCAGTTTTAAACAGGGTCCCCAGGCATCTCATTGAGAATGTACCATTAGAGCAATGGCCTTTGAAGGAATGTGCGGACTGTGCTAAGAGATGTAAGAGCCCCCAATAAAAGTATTGCCAGGACGCATTTTGGCCGTCTAGAAGTTGACTCTGTCGATAGGAGGGGAAGGACATTGCCAGGAAAGAGGGAAGGCCGCACAGCTTGAAAGGTCAGTCTGGCTTCTGCCAGGAACCTGGAGCCCCATGTGTATGGCCTTAGAGGGAGGGGGAGGCCAGACAGGTGAGCAGGGCCGGCAGGGCAGCATTATACAAGGCTTTGTGGGTCATCCCAGAGCACTTGGCTTATACTCTGAGTCCCACGTGAGCCAAAGGTTTTAGAAGTCTTTCTCTGGCTGCTCTGTTGAACACACGGAAGCAGGGCGCGGAGACCTGCCCAGTTAGGAACCACCGCTTGCCAATGGGAGGTGTCGGCCACCTCGAGCTGGCTGGGTTGGTGATGGCGGTTGAGAAGCGGCCCCCTTGGCTGAATTACGTGAGCAAGACCGCCACGTCCTCGGAACCCATGGCTCCCGGCGATGACCTGCAGGGATTCTCACGAGAATAAAAACCAAACCCCAAGACCCATAAAACAGTGCGAACAAACTTGATGCTCGTGACTCCACGTCGACTCCCAGAGATCGTGTTGGACAGTCCGTCAAAGTGCCGTCACGGTTTCCTGCCTTGTAAACCTCATGGGAGCATTTGACCCCATCTCTCCCCCCTCCCCCCAAGAGCTGCTGGGGGTTTGAACCGCTGGTCTTGTGGTTAGCAGCCATGTGTCTAACTGACTGCACCACCTCGTCACCTTCAAAACCGGATGTGGCTGATAGACAGGTCCCCATGGCGACATCTTCCTTTCCTCCGGCGGCATGTGTGGAGGGCTCTTCAGGAACTGGTTCAGGATGGAGAGTGAGACGGCACGAAAGGGGGGAATCGATCACAAGGGTCAACCTAGAACTAGAACCCCCTCCCAGGGGGACAATAATGGAAACGTGGGTGAGGGATGGCAGAAGAGGGTGTGAGGTAGGGAAAACATTATAACTTATCAAGGGATTGGGAGGGAGGGAGGGAGGGGGAAGAAACAGGCAGCTGACATCAGGGGCTCAAGAGGGACGAGAAGGCTATGAAAATGATGATGGCGGCGTGTGTGCAAATGTGCTTGGCACCCTGGATGGATGTGTGGATTGTGATAAGAGATGTAAGAGCCCCCCAATCAAGCTATTGAATAAGAAAAGAGATGGAACCGAAAGCCGCTTAGTGGAAACCTTGCACATTTCCTCTTGACTAAGCCAGGAGATATTTTTAGTAGAAAAGGTATGCTGGTCCATCATGTTTCTTTTAAGATTCTGATGTGAGACTGAAGGTGGAAATTCCGTCCTCTCTCTGATCTGCCCTCCCCACCCCCCTTTGTCCCCCTACTTCATTAGACTTGGGGGTTTTGGGGGGATGTGTTAATGTGCTCACTTTATTTGATGGATGCCACTCCCCCCCTTTAAGGAGTCATTTTATTGGGGATTCATACAACACAACACATCCATCCATTGTATGCCAGGCACATTTGCACATTCGTTGCCTTCATCCTTCTCAAAACTGTTTGCTTTCTACTTAAGCTCTTGGTATCAGTTCCTCATTTCCCCCCTCCCTCTCCTCCCCCTCCCTCACGAACCCTTGAAAATTGATAAATTATCATTATTTTGTAATATCATACACTGTCCGATGTCTCCCTTCACCCACTTCCCTGCTGTCAGTACCCCAGGGGTCATAGGTAGAACCTTATAATCAGTGCTCTCTTTCTACTCAGCTCCCCTTCCCCGCCCTTTTATGTGTGTCTTAAAAGCTACAGTTTGTAGTTTGGTCCCAGATGGCCACATAATTAAATCTGAAAGTGTGAGTGCTGGCTCAGGCCGCCCAGCCTCCCAAGAGTGTGGACCCGCTGGCCGACTGCGTGCGCCCTCCCATACTTCCCATGCTTGGAGAAGACCGGATGAGACCACAGAACTACATTTCCCAAAGTTTGGGGGGGGGGGGAGAGGAGTAGGGGGAAGGGTCTTCTGAAAGGCTGCCAAAGCAGGGGGCTGCCGAGGTGTGAGAGTACCCACCCATGAGTGGTTTGGGGCTACGGTCTTCTTGATGAATTGGGGCCAAGATCATCATCCGTCTCCCCTCTCCCTCCTCCTGGTTGACACCAGCAGACCTCCTTTAAGACACATCTGTGTGTGTGTGTGTGTGTGTGTGTGTGTGTGTGTGTGTGTGTGTTCATGTGTGCTCCTTCCTGCGCTGTGACAGCCATTGGGCCAGCCGTCGCTGAGGCTGTTCTTGGCTTGAAGCAAAGGGATTAGAAAGGCCTTCCATGGAGCCCCATTTGCTTGAGCCTCTCCATGTTCTTCTCAACTCCTGTCTTTTGGGAACTCCGATTTGTCTCCGTAACAGAGTGATGAGTCGGGCCGCGCTTCTGTTGTTGGTTCTTTATAGTTTGTGATGTCTCGGGCTATTTTTGATGTATGGTGACCTTGGGAAAAAATTTTTTTTTCCCTCCCCTTGTCCTGTAGGAGACGCTTTTGAGGAGTGCAGGAGTTGCGGCAATATGTTTCTCGGACAGGTTTTCGTGCTGAAATGGCCTCTTCCAAGTTGAACGCCCCTCCCCGCCCCAGCCTCCTCCAGTGCTGTCATCATTGCACTTCATTCTTGTTACTATAACCACCCCCCACCCCCACCCCCCCGCTATGGTTGTGGAGACCCAGTGAGCTAAAATGTACTTGAGAGAACAGGCAAGCATCTCACTTCCCTTCTGTTGGAGGAGGGCCCTGGGTGGCCTCGTGGGGGACCCGCTGGGCTGCCAGTCATAGGACTGCAGTCTGAAACCACCCGTCATTTCGAGGCGGTTTCCTACTCCTCTAAAGGGGTACAGTGTCCGGTCACCAACCATTCGATTACTCGTTCCCCTTGAGCGGGACTAGGCAGTCATCTTGCGGTCAGTCACAGACACACAGTTTGGCTTTCTCAAGCTGTGGGTCACACCCCCTGTGGGGATCGAACGAGCCTTTGAGAGGGATCACCCATGCATCACAGTAGCCAAGGGACAGTGATACATTAGCAAGGAAAAGAACTTTAGAGTCCGGTGGGGGGAGAGGGGTCGCCACAACTTGAGGAACTGTATGAAAGGGTGGCAGCATGAGGAAGTCGGGGAACCACTGCAGAGGGTCATGTAAGCTATACCCACTCATCATGATACCCAGAACCATAATAACTACTATGGCTATTCATAATATAAGAACAAAGGTTCCTAGGGGCAAGGTAGGGAATGGAGAGGGCTATAAGGTGGCCGATATCAAAGAGTTCAAGGAGAAAGAAAATGTTTTACAAAATGATGGTGGCTCGATCTGATTGAACTTGATAACTTGATAAATTGATAACCGTCAGAGCTCCCAATAAAATGATTCAGAATAGAAAATTCAAACTATCGCTACGATCTGTGAAAGCTCCATGAGCCAGAATCTCCCGCTGGCACTGAGTGGAAGTTTGGTCTGGAGTCTTGGAGAGGTTCAGCCATCTTTCTCAAACCTACGTTGGCGGTAGGTGCAGGTGCTGGTAAGGGAAGAGGAATCCAGCAGTGTGCTTGGCAGCAGGCCTGCTTGTGCTAAAACTCTAGCCAGTGGTTCTCCACCTTCCTGAAGCCGCGACCCTTTCGTACCATTCCTCATGTGGTGATGACCCCCACCCAAAACTATTCTCGTCGCTGTTTCCTCACTGTCCCTCTGCTAGTGTTGTGATACGGGTGACTCCTGTGAAAGGGTCGCTCGACCTCCAAAGGGGTTGCGTGCGACCCACAGGCTGAGAACCGCTGCTCTGGCTCTCATATATTTGTGGAGGGGAGAGAATGGGTGCTTGCTCACCTTTTTCTTTTTCCAGTTTTTCGCTGGAGCCTTCTCAGATTTAAAAAAAAAAAAAAAAAAAGAGAAAAGAAAAAGTGCATTGAATCCTCAGATACTCTACACCTAGCCGTAACATACTGCAAAGTGGCGTGTGACACCGTAGCCACCCCTTTATGTCCTAGACGTTTGTGAAGCCCATGTGAACACATCGATGCACATATACATGCATGCTTTTTTTAAAAAATTATTTTTTGGGGGTGCATCACTGCCCTCTGGTGGGAGTGGGAGGCCCAGCCTTGCTCCTGGGAAGATGCCGCTGTCTTTGAACGGCCAAGCTACTGGGCCGTAGTCCCGCACTCAACCACTGCACCACTGGGGTTCAGCCCTCAACATGCTCACTTTAAAAGCAGCAGATGTCGGCACACTTGACCCGTAAGCACTTCTGGGTGTGGCACTTAAAAATAAGGTCATTTCCCTACACATCCAAAACATCACCGTCACGCTAAATAAAATGAAATAATAATTTCGTAATGTCATCCAAGATTAGTCTATATTTAGATTTTCCCACTGTTCCAAATATGTGTTTTATAGTTCCCACCTCCCACCCTCTGAATCCAGCCGAGTTTCTTGCATGGCATTTGATGGTTCTGTATTTTTAAAAACCTCAAATCTTAACTAATCTTGTTTCTCCTCCTTTTCCCCATAAGCCTGACCTTTTTTGGGGGGGAGAGGTAGGGGTGGGACTGGTCCTTAATTTCATATCGACACTTGTCAATGATCAGAATCAACACAGTTGTCCTGTTGGTTTCTCTCTCTCTCTCTGCACTAGTCTGGGTAGACTAGAGAAACAAATTCATAAACATTCATGTGTGTAAGAAAGAGGTTAATGTACAAGAACAATTGTACACTAAGGAAACACCCCAGCCCTCTTGAGTCCAAGGTCATAAGTCCAATGTCAGCCCACGTGTCCGACAGTAATCTATAAAGTCCTCTGCAGACTCACCAACCGCATGCAATGATGCTGAATGCAGAAGATCACAGGCCGGTGGGTGCAAAGTCAGTGGTGGCAGAAGCATCTCAGCGCTGGCAAGGTCTCTCTGTGGCTTCTCTGGCTTCAGAGGTCTGGTTGCATCCATGTGGCTTGTTCAGCTCAGGGCACCAGGGTAGTTTGATGTGCCTTCTCCTCAGGGATGTCTCACGGGAGTCAGCCGTGTCAGTCAAGAGTCTCCAAGTGAGGGTTGTCAGTCAGGCGTCTCCAAGGGCGTGAACAGAGAGAGATAGTGTCTCTGCCTCCAAGAAGGAATGACCACATTTCCCAGAATTCTCGGAGGTCACGCCCACACAAAGATCTCATTGACTATTTCCAGATTGACCGGCTAGACTCCGCCCCTACATGCTGAATCCTCAGATTGACACCAGATTAGGTGAGTGCCACACTCACCCTCCCTCCTCGTGGACCCCAAACAAGAACACACCTAAGGAAAGAACCTTTTAAGCCAACACGTTGCAGGATGCGCACCAATCACACCTCTCAGAAAATTCACAAAGGAGGGCACTGGGTGAGGAGAGGGCTTTTGCAAGGCCAGCACGCTGCCAGCCTGCAGAGTAGAGGAAAAGCTCACAGCCATGTACCATGGCCTGTGCACCCCGGCCCCCAGGAAGCATTGCTTTGGAGTAATAAAGGTTTTGCAGACAAGTTTTGTGCAGAAGCTATTCATGATCTTGCTGACACTGACTGATAGAAAGAAAGCACTTTGAGCAGGGGTTCGCAACCTTCCTCATGCCACGAAACTTTCATATGTTCCTCATGTGGTGGTGACCACCCCCCCCCCCCAATACCATAACATCAACTCTGTTGCTTCACCATCAGTGTCATTTTGAGACTGTTCTGAATTGGGCGACCCCTGTGAAATTGTCGTTCGACCCCCAAAGGGGTCTCGACCCACAGGTTGAGAACCTCTGACTCGGCCAGCAGCATCAGGCCCAGAGCAGGTCAACAAGATGCATTCCGGATACCTGAATCCCACTACATTGTTTTCTTCTGTCTTTTAAAAAAAGAAAGAAAGACAGGAGAGCAAATAAGTGGTTCTCCCCAGGAAAGGTACACGCTCCATCCTGTGAGTAGTTGGGACGACGGGAGAAGAGAAGGAAGGGGACAGCGATGTGACCCCCAGGCCCTGGGATCTCAGCAGACTAGTTGGTTTGGGTCTTTCTGATGACATGGAATACAATTAACCTTGCACCCAGATCAGGTAAAAGTGAAGACTTCAACAGCATTCAAACCAGGGGTGGACGGTGGTGGTCGTGTGTGTGTGTGTGTGTGTGTGTGTGTGTGTGTGTGTGTATGTATGTATGGTATAGGTGGTGGCTACAACTTCTCCTGGAATCACCTTTCCACGTTGGTTGATGCTGTGAGGGTTCCCGCCTGGGAGCCTTCCCTGAGCTTTGCTCTGTCGTCTCTAAGGCAGGCCCGCAATTCCTTCTATGGAGAGGCAGAAGTAACCTTCCAAAGTAAGGGGGGTGGAGAGAGGGACCAGAGGGCCCCTTCTGAGCTGTGTCCCAGTGTGGAATGTGTCAAAAACAGCAGGGAGGAAGGGAGCAGGTATCAAGCATCAAAGAACAAGACTCACATCACTAGGAATGAGGGGGAGATCAGGATGGGGTCCCAAAGCCCCCTACAGGGAGTCTCGGGGAGGAGACAGGCCAGTCAAAGTGCAGTGAGGTAGTGATGAAACATACAGCTTTCCTCTAGTTCCTAAAAGCTTCCTGCCCCCAACTATCATGGTCCCAACTCTACCGTACAAATCCAGCTGAACTGGAGGAGGTACACAGGTAGAGAGGGGAGCAGGAAATATGGAGAACCCAGAATAGATGAACCCCTGGGGGCCAGTAGTAAGAGTGGAGCTACTGGATGGGAGGAGGGAAGGTGGAACAGAGGGGGAGCCAACTGCAAGGATCTACACATAACCTCCTATCAGGAGGACAGACATTGGACGAGTGGGCGAGGAGAGACATCGGGCATCGAAGGATGTGACAAAACATTAATTTATAAAGCATTGAGGTTTGGTCGGGGAGTGGGGAGCAGGGACGGAGGGGAAAGGATGAGAAGCAGATATCAAGGGCTCAGATGGAAGAGCAGATGTTTGGAGAAAGATGACGGCAGCAGCCATGTGAAGGTGCTTGACAAAATATATGTATTTATGTCTTGTGAAAAGCGATGTAGGAGCCCCCAATAAAATGATTTAAAAAGTTATTAAAAGAGCAGCAACGTCTGCCAAAAAATCCAGCAGGGAATCACAAAGTGTGCTTCTACATCACAAGTTGCTTTTAAAGACGTGTGTGTGTGTGTTTGAGAGAGAGAGAGAGAGAGAGAGAGAGAGAGAGAATGCGCGCACACATTCCTTAAGATGTTTTACCCACAAGTGCTCAGCCCCTAGCTTTGTGGAGCCTCTGGGGAGAGAGACAGACAGACACACACACACACACACACACACACACACACACACAGAGAGAGAGAGAGAGAGAGAGAGAGAGAGAGAGAGAGAGAGATTGAGATTGACACTGACACATAGAAGGGGAACAAAACAAAGACATGACTGGGGTTGATGGGGTTGAAAGAAGAAGGCATTCTTGCAGTTAAAGATCTGCCCTTGAGTTTAAAGGTCAGTTTTCCCCAGGCTGACCGTGGTGGGGGAAGGGGCTGGGGTCAGAGCTGTGGCTGGACAGGTCAGAGCAGTGGACCTCCCACTGAGGTCCAGTACCGTCACGTCCAGCACCCTGTGTGAACAGAGGGTGCGTCCTTTCGGTTTGTCTTCCACATCGCCATCGGTCTTTTCCTACTGCGTGCTTGCGTCGGTCAGCAAGAGTCCCGATCTCGCCCTGGTGTTGGTCTTTGCCATGTTCCTCAGATGCTCCTGCTTCTGGTCCATCAGCCTGAGCTGCTCATCCATCTCTGGGTAGCAGAACTCGCCAAGCTCGGCGCTTCCCCCAGCCACCTTCAGGCACTCCCTGTCTGCCTTTTTTTCTGCAGCCTGCTTCCTTTGTCTGAGCTGGATTTCCTGAAGTTCCATCTTCCAAGGCCTGGTTTGCAGTCACCTTCAGGCCCCACTCACTTCCAGGAAGCCTTCTTTCTCTGATTCCTTCAGCTTTGGCAGGGCCGTGGGTCAGTGCTTCTGAGCATGGTCCAGCTCCCGCTCCACTTCCCGAGGTGGTGCCAGCATCACGCACCTGCTGCTGGTGCAGAACCTGCATCTGGTGGTGCCCCCAGTCAAGGTGCCCGCCCAGCTTTCGCTCACATGCCTTCTTGCCTCCTCTGCCTCTGCTTGGTGAGTCGGTCGCTTCTCACAGCTGCTTCCGCCGGGCTCCACGCTGACATCTGCATCGGACTTCTGAAGAGCACACACCTGTTTTCTTTGGTGTGCGGTTATCGGTATACATTTATTTACTTATTTTTTTAAAGTGTGGCTTGTTCGGGTGAAAGTTGACGCAGACAACTGTCTTGCGTCTAGTGATGTGTCCACCCTCTGTGCCTTGACGGTCGCTGAGATTCCCACAGGGTAGCAGCTGTCTCCCCACGTCCTCCCTCGTGTTCATTTTTTCTCACCCCTTCTGATGATGGTGTGAGCATTGTGTTGGAGCAGGCGCTGGTCCTTCAGTCTCAGGTGTTTGGTTGCTTCTCACAGGAGTGACTATTCACCTTTTAGACCCGTCTGTTGTTTGGCTGAAAGGCGGTCTCCTGGGACAGGTTCGATTCCAGACGGAAAGAGTATCTGAGGTCCACGGAGGAGCCCTGTTGGCATCACGCATGGTGTGTTGGCCTGCTAACCACAAGGTCCGCCATTCAAAACCATCCTCCGATCCTCGAGGGGAAAGATGCCACTTTCTCCTCCTCTGAAGATTCCCGGTCTTGTTAAACCCTCCCCGGAAATCCTACCCTGCCCTCTGGGGTCACTGTGAGTCTGAAGTCACTCAAGGGCAGTGAGTTAGTAGGACTCACAATCTTGAAGATCCCAGTCTGCTCATCTCTTATCAGACCCGCAAGTCTGGTCTTTCTTACAGTGACGCTGGATTGTGTCCTTCACCTGTTACTGTTCTCTCTAGGGACCCTTTGTGATCTAAATCTGAGTGGTTAGTGGTAGGTAGTAGGAGCCAGTAACTGTCTACACCTGGCTTCCTCTAGGCTGCTGGGGAGGTGGGGGGGTTCTTATCCCTTTTTCCCCTTGAATCTAGGTTTTATTCTGTGTCCTTCCATCCGGATAGCATCATCTCAGTTGTTGTTTTTGTTAAAGGTAATCCCTTAAAATGTCTTCTTAAAATATATATATATATATATATATATATATATATATATATGTGTGTGTGTGTGTGTGTGTGTGTGTGTGTGTGTGTGTATATATATATATATATATATATATATATATTTCATGGTTCAGTCACGTCAAGCAGAATTGTACAATTGCTACCCCAGGCCATTTCCAAACATGTTTTTTCTACGAGGACCCCTTGACTTGGTCTCCCCGCCTCCACCAGAGAACACCATCCCATCCCCCATCCCCGAAACCTTTATTCTACTTGCCATCTCTCTAAGTCCATCAACCCTGGGCTTCCTGTATCGAAAAATGGGAAAACCTGTACCACAGCTTCAAGAGGGTGACCTCCCATGACAGGACACCTCTGCGATGCCTCCTAACACGGAGAAGCAAAAGCCACACAGAACAACACAAACAAAATAGGGACAATTTTGTAAACCAGCTCTGTCCAGCCGGCGTCACAGGAGGGAGTGTTCGTATGGGTAGACTGGAGGAACAGACCCAGAGACACACATGTGTTTGTAAGAGAGCATGTGTTCGAAGAGTCATTGTGTATTAAGAAAACAGTCATTGTGTATTAAGAAAACAGCCTAGCCCCGTTCAGATCAGGTCTGTAAGTTGGATGTTAGCCCACATGTCCGATACTAGTCTATTAAATTCCTCTTCAGACTCATGCAACACATGCAATGATGTTGAATGCAGGAAGATCTCAGGCCAGTGGATGGAAAGTCTTGTGGATCCAGTGGCGATGGAAGCTTCTCAGTGCTGGTGTGGGTCTCCATGTGGATCCTCCTCCAGCCTTGGGGCTCTGGCTCCATCAGCATATCTCCGTATGGCTTGTCACCAGGAATGTCTCCAGAGGGAGTGTGTGGTCTTCTTCACAGGAGAAAAAGAGAAAGTTCCCAGAATCCTCCTGGTGGGTATTACCGTGTGACCTGATCAACAGGCTAACTTTCAAGGTGACGAGTTGATGACATAACTGCCACGGACCACCCCTTGTCAACTCGATACTTTCACACAACTCTTGAGCCATATATAATTTTAAACAAAACAATAATAAAACCATATCTGTACCCAACAGAGTAGAACTAAAATGCGTACAAGTCAATATGTGCAGCCCCATTTAGACATCATATTCTGTAAGTGAATGAACCACAAGATTCCATGCCTCACAATTGCAGTTAAGTGAACACCTACACCACAATCCTATGAATATACTCCCCCCCACATCTATGAAAATATGTAAGTCAGCCACTTCTTAACTTTCTCCTCCCCATGTCGGGTATCCAATTTCTACTGTTCACTTATATCAACCCATCGCTCTGAGGAGATGATGATCTTCTTTGATGAAGAGTCTTCATTCCAGTTGGAACCTTGTGAGTCCGCCTCCATTAGCAAAGTCTAATCAGGACAGGCCTCCCATAAAGTCAGCAACCATATGCACCAATTCTCCAGATGTTGAGACTCTCAGAGCTGGAGGAGACATGTGGAGACCCATGCCAGTGTGGAGATGCTTCCACTGCCACTGGATCCACAAGGCTTGTCATCCAGTGGCCTGTCATCTTCCTGCATTCAGGGTCATTGCAGGTGCTCTGTGCTTCTAAAGAGGAATTTATGGACTAGCATCGGACATGTGGCTAATATCAGAGTTAAGGACCTGATCTCGGCTGGGTTCGGATGTTTTCTCAATGTGCAATTGCTCTTTGAAATACCGCTCTTTCTTATACACACGTGATTATTTGAATTTGTTTCTCTAGGTAACCTGGATTCACACAGGGAGATTTACTGACAAAGTTTTAACGACCTCCTGTCATTCTGGATTTGTGTTTTCCTCACTGCATTGTGGCATTTTTGCATCCTATCCTTATACTTTCTGCAAATGGGAAGTTAAGCGTGGAGACCTGGTTGTGTCTGAATTTCCATTGTAGCTGTCGATGACTTGATGCGTCTTCACCTGCTCTCCTGCTGCCCATTGCTCAGGCTGCTGGAGCGAGTTGGAGCTTTTCCTGCCTTCTGATTAACCCGTGCTCGCTCTCTCTCTTGAACAGGATGAACTGACCGCCGTGAATGTGAAGCAAGGCTTTAACAATCAGCCCGCCTTCAGTGGAGACGAACATGCTTCTGCCAGAAATATTGTAATTAACCCATCAAAGGTAACAGTGCCCGTTGTCTTTTTCTGTGGAGGTGCGCGCCTATCACGGCAGCCTTGCCAGGCATTGGACGCTGATACATTTAGACGTATGTGAGTTATAGTCCATGTTGGAACAGCCTCCAGAGCTTGGGTCCTGAGGTCTGTCCTCCTCTAGGAGCCAGGCACAGCTCTTGCCCGTCTTCCGTCGACACGACTCCGTTTATCTAGAACAGCAGCTCCCACCATTTTTGTGCTTTTTAAAAACCATTCTTAGTTTAAAAACGATGGTTAGTCTAGAAAGGTCCAGGCTAGTTCTAGTCAGGTCATAGGGTCTAGCTTAATCATGTAGCTTCTGAATGGGAGCCTTCCATTTCTACGTCTTTGGTGGGACTACTTAGGGCACAGGTGTATATCTTACTGCAGCGCCTCAGGAGGAAGGGAACTGTGTGAGGCTGGGTTGACTGAGGAAACAAATCCAGGGCCACGCCTCTCTGTGGAAGAGAGCTTTGCACGCAAACTTGGCAAATCTTTCTGGGAGCCGACAGTCTCATCTCTCTCTCTCTCTCTCTTTTTTTTTCCCCCTGTGACAGTGGCTCTTGGTTTTCACTCGAGAGTTTGTGGTTAGCGTTCTCACCCTTCCCTGACAGGACCACATTATGTTACTCCTTTTGATTTCGGCTGGCTCCTTTGTGACCTCTCACCTGTTGCTTTTGCTCACTCTCCGGTCCTCGTGGCCATTCGTGTTCAATCCACTCCTCTATCCTTTCCTCGAAAGCTCAGGGCTCCAGGAATTCCAGATGTGTCAGTTTCATCCGGTCTCCTGTATCCTTATTCCAGTGTCTGGATGCTGTGCATGCTTAGGCCGCCACGTTGCCGGAAGTTCTGTCTGTTTTGAAGCCATCTCCTGTAGTTGGGAGTTTGGCTATTCCACTTTCTAGCTTAATACTGTGAAACTGCATGGGCATATTTTCTGTTGAGAGCCTGTTGTCCTAACAATATTTTTACTTTTGATTTGAGTTTTGTGTTTTTCTATCAATATTCTTTTTTTTTGTACTTTTGAAGGTTTTTTTTTTAACATTATGGCCATTCCGTGTAGAAGCTATTTGCATCCTGCATTTGGTCAGAAAGTGTGAGCGCTTTGAGTCGTTTGAGACGAACTGAGTTTTGTGTCAACTTTAATAGCACGGTAAAAGAAAATAATTCCCATTGTATCTCTTTGCTGCCATTCATGTTCAGGAGAGTCACTCAAAGAATAGAGAAGTCTGAGCATTAGGGATTGCACTTTATAGATATGAAATTATA
Source organism: Nesogale talazaci (assembly GCA_004026705.1). Classification (NCBI taxonomy): domain Eukaryota; kingdom Metazoa; phylum Chordata; class Mammalia; order Afrosoricida; family Tenrecidae; genus Nesogale; species Nesogale talazaci. The sequence goes on along the minus strand of PVJH01012887.1, from coordinate 12,734 downwards.
TACTATAATATAGCCCATAACCGCTTCTTTATTTTTTAAAAAATTAATTGAATTCTTTTCAAAATCATTTCTAAAAGGATGAAGTTCTTTTCAAGTAAAATGACAAGTCATGCCCCATTTGAGGAAGTGCAAATGAGAATAAACCATACAGACAGTAACTCTGTATACTTCATAAAATGGTAGCGTATACGTCTACCATTCAGATCTAGCGAGCTGAATTCTAGAAATTTAAGGCAGTGGTTCCCAAACTTATTTGGCCTACCGCCCCCTTTCCAGAAAAAAATATTACTTAGAGCCCCCTGGAAATTAATTTTTTTAAATTTGGGGCAAGTTAAATTATAAAGCTCTTTTCATTCTCATTGTTCAAAAATAAAAACTCTATAGATATATTTTATAATTAAATATAGTAAGATAGTTTCTGACAGTTTGAACTATTAATTAATGAATATTTTTGATAACTTTTTGAAATATTTTTATAAAAAACAAACTAAAATAAGTATTAATGAAATAAATAAACATATTGTTCATTGTAAAGCGCATATAATTATTACAAAATAAATAAATAATACCAATGATAGTCGCACTATTAGTTAATTGTAACTTGTCACACTATCACAACAATCTAACTTAGAGTTATATTACACGTAATAATTGCGGGCAATCTCCTGATTCATAGCATGCTCCAAAATCTGCAGGTAGTACTGCCAGTAGCCAGTACTCCCGCTGCCATTGCAGGCTTTGGCATTGTGATCGACCAATCACACGAATGGCAGTTCCCCGCAGCAATGCTCATAGTGCTCACATGTTCTGGAATGGCCATTCCATGGCATCACATGAACAGTAGCAGTATGCGATTGCACACACCTCACTGCAAGGGAGGGAGGATGCGGGAACCGAGCCAATGTCCAGTACATTGTTCAAAGAAAAATGAAGCGTTATGAGCGGAATACACAAATCGATTTTTCTAAATCTTCTTTCTCTCATCCTTTCACTGTCCCCTTACAGTTACTCATCGCCCCCAAATGCACCTGTGGCTATCACTGCCCCCCTGGATCGCTGCAGCGCCCACTTTGGGAATCACTGCTCTAAAGCGACACTGGCGCCTATCTTATATAACAAACGAAAAAGGTTGTTCATTTAAACGTGACGCGTGACAGTAAAGTGTTAGCCCAAACGGTCCAAATCTCCACGAGCAGAGGCCTCGGTCACTTACCTGTCACCTGTCCACACAGTGTCTGCAGAAACGACCGAGGGGGCTCTCTGGACCCTGCTAGAGAAAGTTCTCAGATATTTGTCAAGTGTGCTTAAAAGCCTGCACACACAAAAAGGTGCCGCATAACGTGTGTGTGTCTTTTCTCGTGTGTGTTTCACATCCAGAAGCTTTGGAAGAACACACAGGAAGTTTATCCGAGCGCTTACCTGTAGGCAAGCATTAGGACTAGGGACATTGGCAATGAGACTTTTACCCTGAAAGATTTTGTACCTTTTGTAACCTGAAAAACAAACAAGCAAGCAAACCCATGGAGAAATACATGGGTCTGAATCATCTATCTTGAGAGCCCCTCCCTACTGAGCTCTTTAACCACTGCACAGCCAGGAGCCCTCCCTTTTGGGTGTGGCATCAAGATTTACATTGCTGCCAGATGAAGCCGAGAGCAAGTCTTCTTGGCGTGTGAGCGCCCCTCCCGTCCTTTCCTCCCTGAATTTCTTGTGAATTTTGACTTGGTTTACAGCACGCAACTGTTCCCCAAGGTCTGCTGGCGGGAATCAGATGTGCGCTCCCACCAGGCTGTATTGCTGTCATTAAGCAAAGAGAAGAGCGTGCAATCATGTAATAGAAGGCTCAGGCTTAAGAACAATTATGCCTTTGTTTATGATAATGAAGCCGCTTATGGACAACTGCAAAATAAGACACCTTTTAAATATAAAATAGCGCTACTCAGGTAGGCATGGGGTGTCCTCGGCGCAAAGAACAAGTATCAATTGAGAAATTTAAAATGAAACGTTTGGGCGACTACTGGCTGCTTGATGACAAACAGTCAGTTCTGCTTGAAGTCCGGTGCTTAATTTATTCAGTGTTAGGACACGCGACAAACATTTGTTTCGTATGGTAGTCACCGGGAGGTATTTCTTGGGTTTTTACTTCCTGCCCTTTTCTCCCTAATGGCTCAAAGTTTTCGCATCCTTGAGCGCCAGCATGCCAAAAACCTAAATTCTTTTTATCATGCACATATCACAAGAGTCCAGGAAGGCCCATTCACATTCTGAAAGTCATGCTGTCTTTTCATCTGAGCACACACGCTGGGCCAGTTGCTTATGACTCTGTTCCAACCTGTGGATTGTCTCTTGACTCCTGAGAACTGAGGTGTCATGCTTGGCACCTCCAGAGTAGGTTCGGCTAATGGTGATTTCCAGGGGGATTTGCTTGTCAGGTTTATTAACAGTTGCTTGCTGGAACACCGTTTTAAAAGAATCCCCTTGGGCTCAGGTGTGATGCCTTTGTAGGAGTCCTGATAATTCCCCCCAGGTTTTTTGTTTTTTTTTTTAACGTTTACTTAATTCTCAGGTATGCCTTCCTTCCCGTCTACCCATTCCCTTCCTTGTTCCTTCCTGTCCCCATTGGGGGCCCCTGTCGCCTCTGTATTTGATTTGATTTACCTGAAAGTGACACAGTGACTCACAGACGCTCCCTCTGCTAAACTGGGCCCCATTCCAGCATAGGCATCCGTGGCTTTGCTTGAAGGGAGGCCTCCACGCTGGTATATTCCAGGACTGCCCTCTGCCTCTGTACTCTAGATAGATGACATCAGAAAGTTACATTTTGACAAGATCTCCCCCTCCCCCCAGTGAGCCCTACGTATAGAAGACAATATACTATGAATGTAGGATAGAACCCCTTTGGCTACCTGCTTAAAACTACCGGGGTTCATCTACCTGGCAACCCCATCAAAACCTGTTTTAAATGGAACCCTTTTTGCTTTGCCATTAAGGTGAACTGCATTTTGCCAGACTTGTCTCTCACAGCACCGACTGTCACTGCAGAGGGACTCCTCCCCATCAGTAGGTCCGTTAAAGTGAAGCAAGGCCATTGAGTAGGGGCTGGACAGAGACGAGGTTCTCGGCCTCTGTCTCCAGTCCGTCTTAGGGAAACCACCCTCTCCACATGGGTGTGGAAAAGAAAAGGAAGAAAGTGCAGTCAAAGTTGAAAGCAGAACTCATCCTGGTGAAATTTGCCCAGGGTGTAATTAATGTTCTCTTGCCAGAGATTTCCAAAACAACAACAACAAAACAACAACAATTTCTCCTCCTTCCTCCTCCTCCTTCCTTCTTCCTCCTTTTACTTCTCCTACCTCCTCCTCTTCCTTCTTTTCCTTCTCCTCATTCCTTCTCCTCCCTCCCTCCTCCCTTCTTTCTCCACCTTCCTTCTTCTTCCTCCTCCTCCTTCCTCCTCTGTACTGCCTACTCATGGACCATGGTGCTATGAGGTTTCACATCACATTAGTATCAGGAAATCACCAGCTTCAAGGACTGTTTTATTTTAGGATGGGCGATATGAAAATTTTTCAATTAAAAAAAAGATAAAATATGAAGATGAGCTCTTAAGTCAGGTGCTGAATTATTGTCTTTAAACCCCCCCCCACCCTTATGTTTCTGTAGATCGGAGCTTATTTTAGCAGCATATTAGCTGAGAAACTGAAGCTGAACACCTTCCAGGACTCGGCGAAGAAGAAGCCTCAAGTCAACGCGAAAGATAATTACTGGCTGGTGACCGCCCGATCTCAGAGTGCCATTCATAGTTGGTTCTCTGACTTGGCAGGAAACAAACCGCTTGCGATTCTGGCAAAAAAGGTACGGCCGCTCCCTTGCGTGGTTTTCATCCGGGTCTTGTGCGGTTATGTTGGCGACCACCTTTAAATGTATGTTTCTCTCCCCCCAGTGCTCCCCAAAAACTCTAGCAAAAGCTGGCATGCTGCCCTCAAAGGCTTCCCCTGTGCCCTGATTGCAGGGGGTGCCTGTGTGCTGTCCAGTGATTCAGACTCATAGCAGCTGGACATTAAATTGCCCCTCTCTCCCAAAGGTTCCTGAAACTTTAATCAGTATGAAAGCACATGCCCTGGTCTTGGCCCCCACATCTATACACCTGAAAATTCTACACAGGAAGCAGCTGGTATGGACTTAAGGCTGCTGTGAGATTTTTTTCCCCCTGTTACAGTGTCAGTTTTCGTAGGTTGGTGAGGTCATGGGTGAGAGCGGCGGTTCTCAACCTGTGGGTCGCGACCCCTTTGGCGTAGACCGACTTTTGCATGGGGGTCGCCTAAGACTGATGGAAGTCAGATTTGGTCTTAGCGCGCCTCTGTCCATCTCCAGGCGGGTCCACCCTCGTGTAGAGACTCCCACAGATGAGTACCTGGTGTGAAGACTGTGACCCATACCACACCACGCCATTGATCTGTCATTAGAAATAAGTATTTCAACAAAATAATAATAATTTACAAATTATCAAGGGTTCATACGGGAAGGGAGGTGGGGGGAGGGGGTAAATGAGGAGCTGATACTAAGGGCTCAAGTTGAAAGCGGATGTCTTGAGAATGATGAGGACAACAAATGTCCAAATATACTTGGCAAAATGGATGGATGTATGGATTATGATAAGAGTTATATGAGCCCCCAGTAGGATGATTAAAATAATAATAGTACAAGAGATAATACCATGGCATAGTTCAGCCAATACAGTTCATTAAAGTTTCCTATTATTCACCATTAAAAAAGAAAGAAAAATATTTCACAATATATGACTCCATAATGTTTAGGGGATGAATCACTATGCTTTCATAATGTTCAATTTGTAACAGTGAAAATGCACCCTGCCTATCAGATATTTACATCATGATTGATCACCATAACAAAGTTACAGTGAGGAAGTAGCAAGAAAAACAATGTTATGGTTGGGGGAATTGTAGGAAAGGCGGCGGCCTGAGGAAGGTGGAGAACTCCTTGTATTAGAGAGATCCCTCTTTGGGATCCTTGTCTCCCAAAGTCCCCACTCCCCACCCCCCATCCCCTGGTTGTGCTTTCAGCTCAGTCTCCTTTCTACTGGATAAGATCAAGATTGTGATCTGACGGGTTTGTATTCTTCCAGGAAGTGTTTGTAGATCCCTTTATGGTGGGAAAGGGTTGTTCTAGCGTATCTGCCTTTGATCTTGTTCCTGACATGGGACATAAGAGTGAATGCAGGTTCACTAATCCTGTTGTCCACACATCATGGAGACACCCTGTGAAGTGTGGACAAGCGAGGAAACTCCTTCTTTGGCCTCGGTCTCTGAGGCTTCCCCAGTCTTCCTGGTAACCCTATTGGTCTGTCCTCATCTTCTCGGAAGCCCTTTCATTTCAGGGACGTCCCGTCTGCTGTTTCGGACATGAGGTTTCCAGCAACTGGCTTGAGCACAGGCTCAGTGGAGGAGAGCTTCTCTATATTTTTCTTGGTGGTTGAAAAAGCAAAACAGAACTCTGAAAAATACTGCTGGCAGCGTCCTCTGGCTTTATTTTACCCCAAGTCCTGACATGGTTTTGCTTTTCATAGATTTCAGTCTTACAGAGAATTGAAGCTCTTGAAAAGCCTATCAACCCATGCACCTTCTTCTACCCACTCGCTTGGTACCACTGTGTCCCTATGGACCAACCCAAATAGTCTTTTGCTGCCAGAGGGAGGCAAATGTTTCCTCTCCGGTCCCAGGATAGCCCATGACGTATATGTGAAGGTCAGGTACGCTGAGGATATACTTCCTGATTGGGTGAAGTATTTTTTAAAAACTTACCAGTACGCCGTAGTTTCGTGTTAGCCTCGATGACGCCCATGCAGCCAGCTAGACATCTTTTCCTTTTAACATTTCCCTTTCCTAGAAGTCCTTAGAATACATAATAGCAATCGTGTTTTCTGCACGCGAACAATCGGTCCCTTTGCTTCCGGGGTGAAGTAGTCGCTCATCTTTTCAGAAAAGGATGCATTCTGCTGCAGTCCATTTGCGGCCGTGCCCCTCTCTCTATCAGGAGCGGCCCCTGTCCACGTCAGGTGTCCCTCAGGTAAGCCTAGGCATTTATTCTTTGCAACACGAAAGTCGTCTTCTTCCTGGAATCACTGACTCTAGCTGGGCGTATTCCTATCTTGCTCGCTTGAAGAAGTCCTCTCCCCTAAGCATAACCTCTTCTTGAGATGGCGAAAGCTCACTCGGAGCTGGGAAGGGATTGAGTTCTCTGCGTGATCCTCATGTTCTTCATCCTCCTCCTCCTCATCATCCAAGGGGTGTCTTCTCTCATTTCTTGCATTCGTTGGTGAGAGAACATAAGTCAGAATGCCACTTAGGAACACTGACTTGCCTGCGAAGATTCCCCAGAGATCCATCGTCCAGCTCTGATTAAGGGTTCCAAACCATGTGTCTTGCACAGGATTGCATCGCGTTTCTTGACCTGGTTTTCCATTTCAGCAGAGCTCCGGGTGGCTCCAAGGATGTGGCTAGAGAGAGGCCAGCAATCGCCCGCCAAGGACCTCTTTCATTCAACCACGGTCAGAGCTGAATCTGGAAATGGACACCTGGCTCCCTGGGGATGGCCTTGCAGCACCCTGCGGGACCAGGCTTCACGTGACTCCTCAGGCTGTGGTCTGTGGGATTTCCTGTTTCCCTTATCTCTGCTCGGCCAGTGGAGTGCATAGACAGAAACGTGCCTCTCGGGGGAAACTGATCGGAGGACAACCCTTTGGTGGACGGCTCACCGGCACTGCCAGGTGTCTCTGTTTTCTTCTGGGACTTACAGGCAGCTTGCTTTACAGACCAGGCGGCTGGCAGGTGGCTGCACAGGCTTCCAGACAAGTTAAAGTTAGCTGATTGCTTGACTAAACCTTTAGCCCACGACTGTAAGCAAAAGGGTCCTCAAACCTTCTAAACAGGGGGCCAGTTCACTGACCCTCAGACTGTTGGAGGGCCTGACTAGAGTTAAAAGACAAAAAAGCAAACGAAATTCACTACGGATCCACAATGAGCCGACTGCTAAGTAGGACAGGCAGTGGCAGCAAAAACACCTGGCGGGCCCGATAAATGTCCTTGGTGGCCACATGTGGCCCGCGGGCCATAGTTTGAGGACGCCTGCTCTAAGCAAGCTGTACCTGGGTCGCATAAACTTTCTCCCCACCCCTTCCTGAGATCCCCCAAAACTGATCCAGTCGACAGAGCCATCAATAGGTGTCTTCTTTAATTTAGTCACTTGCTTAACAGATGTGTTCTTCCACACTCTTAAAACAATTAGCCGAAGTCCAGCTCTTAGGGTTGGCACAGGAAGCAAGGACCTTATCGTTATCCTATTAATATAAGCTCTATGGCTTCCTTCCATCTGTTATTTCCTGCATGTGTTCAGATGTTCGGGTCCCTTGCCCCCATCCACACACCTGCTGATAATCCTGGAGGCGTCTTGGAGATACTTTGGGACACTGACTTGATTTCACACTTGCTTGCCTCCTGAGTGTCGATCTTGAACTTTTTGCCAGGCTGACCTTGAGAGCTGACATGTAACCTACCGGTGTCATTCTGTACCCGTCCTGGTGGAGAGCACCCACTCCCGTCTGTGTTCAGTATTTCAGACCATGTTCTCCCCGTCTCTCTCTGAAACTCGCAGCCTGTGCCCCAGGAGAGCCGTGCCTTGTGGGTTGACTCTGCGGGACGTGCCCTCGTTAATCTTGCCTCCCTCTCTGAGTCATTTTTCCGCAGGGTGACGGCTCGGTGCCGGGCTCATGTCCTACAGTCAGCACCGGGGCAGGGTGTGGGGGGTGATCAGAGATGCCCTGCAATGCCCATTGGGGTACCTTCTGTGCATGTCCTGCCTCCCCGCGCCCACTGAGACAGCTTTTCTTTGGGGCGACTTTCACCCCCTGTGAAAGTGTCCCCGAATGCTGAATCCGCTCTAGGTCCGGGAGGTAAGTGCCGTGCTACGTGTAACTCCACTGTGTTTGAAGCAAGCCCTGCGCATCGTGCAGAGAAGCCAGCAGGCTCAGTGTTCCTGGCTCAGCTGTCTAGGCTCCAGAGGGGAGAGGGTCAGGTGTCTGGCTTGGAAATACTTCTGCCAACCTTGCGGGGGTGGGGGGGGGCGGTCGGTGGGGAGTGGGAGGAACATCCTTGAGAATGGCAGTCCAAGAATGGTTTCTAAATATTTCAGATAGATGTATGTGTACAGAGAGGAACACGGACACATCTGTATCACATGTCCGTGTGTGAGTCTTTGGCTTGGCTCTCACGACAGTCCCTCGAGGTGGACTGGGTTGGCGTGATCACACATGGTAAGCAGAGACGGAGGCCTCGGTGAGATGGGTCTGAACAGAGAGCTAGCTGTTGTCTCATCTAGGGGTCCGTGAGTCTGCTGGCTTCCTGGCCGGCCTGTACACCCAGCCCAACCTGTGTCCCCCTGCACTCATGACCAGAATACAGTGTGTACGTGGTGACGTAAAAATATTCCCGGTGTATGGGCTGAGCCCCGGTGGCATAAGTGGTTGAGTGTGGGACTGCGACCTGTGAGCTCGGCGGTTCATATCCAGCGGTGGTTCTCAGGAGCTCCCACCAGAGGGCAGTGATGCCCCCCTCCCCCAAATAAAAGTATCCTCGGAGTATTTTTTTAATTTTATTTCTTTTTTTTGTTTTTGGACATCACTGCTCTCCGGTGGTGGGGGTAGGAGGCCCAGCCCCACTGCTGAAATTGAACCTCCGTCCCAGTGGGCCGCAGTCCCGCGCACAACCACTACGCCACCGGGGCTCAGCCCCATCCTCGGAGTATTTTTAAGGAAGGGTAGAAGAAGGAATGCTCTGTGTTAGACCCTTTAAGCCAGGGATTCTCAACCTGTGGGTCGCAGCCCTTTGGGGGGACTGTCGAACGACCCATTCACAGGGGTTGCCTGATTCATCACAGTCACAAAATGATAGTGATGGCGCAGCAGCGAAAATAATGTTATGTTTGGGGGGGTCGCCATCACAGGAGGAACTGTATGAAAGGGTCACAGCATCAGGAAGGTGGGCCACCGTTGCTTTAAGCAGTACCTTGGGGGCACTATTTTGCAATATCATACTTCTGTGGTCTGGGAGAAAGCATTGACTCCATCCAGGGGAAGTCACCCCCTGGGTAGTTGTAGCTCACCGTTGAATAGGCAGATGCACAGATCCATCACTCCAGCCTCTGTTTTAAGCTTGGGGCCCCGGGCACTTTCAGAAGCATGGTGGAAATCCGTCATTCTTACGCTTCCCGTCAGAAAGCTTCCTCCCCCGATAAGCGACCCCCCAGTGAAACACAGCCGAGGCATGTCTCTGCCACACAGCCACCGCCCCTCCCGGATTGGAGGTGAGCTCTTGGGTGGCGGCCACCAGTTTGTTTCTCCCTCCTCTGCATTTTTGGCGAAGCTGAGTAACTTTCAGCTAGAAAGTAATCTGTGTTTATAAGAGAGAGCCCCTGTGGTCACAAGTATTTGACCAGTACTGAGCTGAATAACTAACTCTTGACTCCCCTGCCGTGACCGGCTTTAAGAACCTTCCCTCTCTTTCGAATGCATGCGTTGTGAACTTGCAAACTCCTTGCCAAGCTGACCTTCACAGCTGAAACGGGATCCCTTGGTGGCGTTCTGTGTCTGTCCCGATGGAAAGCAGCCCCTCGCTCCAGTCTGTTCAGCCTGCAGATCCACCCAGAGGAGCATGCTCGCGGGCGTGCTGCGTCCGTCCGTCCGTCCGTCGTGTGATCTCCCTCGGAGTGCCCACCCGATGGCAGCCGTGTGGGGCTCTCGGAGATTGATGGCCGTGACGGTTGCCTTTCAGGTCCCCATCCTCAGCAAGAAGGAGGACGTGTTCGCATACCTAGCCAAATACTCGGTGCCAATGGTCCGCGCGACATGGCTCATCAAGATGACGTGTGCCTACTACTCTGCGATTTCCGAAGCCAAACTGAAGAAGCGCCAGGCCACGGATCCTAATCTGGGTAAGCGGGCATGGCCAGTCCCACGTCTGCCTCGATGCCTCCTTCTGGGCCCGGCGTGGGTGGGGAGCCTAGGAGGACAGGTCCGTGGTGAGGATCGCAGTGACATCATGGTGTGACGGGGGGTGCGGGTCTGGGTCACCTTGTCCCAGAAAGCTGATGCCACCCCCAAAACAATGATATCACTCCCCAAAGTGATATCACCGCCAAGACAATGATACCACCCCCCAAACAATGGTACCACTCCCAAAACATATTCTGCAGCTGAACACTGCTTTCCCAACTCAGCATCTGATTCAGGCCACAGTCCTCCCGTATCTGGCTGCCACAGAGGCCACGGTCCTCTTGTTACTGTCCGCCTGTGTCTGGCTGCCACAACAGTGTTCTCCTAACTGGTACTGCCAGCTTTGACTCTGTGCTTGATCTGGAGTCTCTGCTGAACAGCCAGAGGGCGTCTTACGTCTGTTCAGAACATTGAGGAATATCTTAACTGCATGTCGTATGAAAATCCAGACTCCTGACAGCAACCACTTAGACCTTCGTTAATCTGTCCATTCATGCTAATGCTTTCTGTCTCGCCGGTAGAAGCGCTGTCTCCTTCCCTGGGCTCTGGGCATGCTACAGCAAGTTTCTGGTTTTTTCTCCTCCGGGCTAGTCGCTTGCTTCTCATGACAACTGGAGACTTTAGCTTACATGCCACCTCCTCAGGAGGCTTTTTCTCCCCCACCCCCCAGTCATTCCTGCTCCTGTGCGTTGTTGCTTAATAAAAATAAAAAAGCAAGAAAGGGTTTTATATCAAAGAGCATTGAGAAAGCTTCCCAGCCCAGTCCGGATGAAGTGCTTCAGATTGCCTTATTCACTGTGGGTCTGGTGTCTGTTGGAGGGAGCGCGGTCTGGTGGGTGGGACGTGTTTCCTCTCCGATGTCTCCTCTGCTGTTTCCCGGCTTGTTCGGCCCCGCTGCTGACGGGCTCACCTCTGAGTGAGCATTGGGGCAACCTGGGCTGGTGCTGGGGGTTGCACTGACATGGCAGCTAGGGGGTCTGCGTTGGGCTTCGGCCTGCACGGCTAGTGGTTTGAAACCCCCAGCCGCATCGCTGGAGCAAGGCAGGACTTTGTACTCCCACAACACTGTGGCGGTCTTGAAACCTCAAAAGGGCCATTGCACCCCACCTGACAGGGTCACTGTGCATTGCCACTGAGGCCGTGCCAGGTGAGGGTTTTTGCTTTTAGTGGTGTGTTTCTTTTCTTTCCACTTTTAAAATGATTTTTTTTTTAACTTAAAGATCATCTCACTGGGGGCTCTTACAGCTCCGATTGCAATGCATACATCCGTCCATGAAATTAAGTTCCTTTGTACCTCCATTGCCTTCATCATTCTCATGACATTTGTTTTCTGTGTAAGCCCTTGGCATCGGCTCCTCATTCCCCCTCTCTCTCTACTCTCCCCTCCCTCCTTAACCCTTGGTAAGTTATCAATCATTATTACTTTGTCATATCTTTGTCTGATGTCTCCCTTCACCCACTTTCCCGTAGTCTGTACTCCAGGAAAGAGGTTACATTTAGATCCTTATAATCGGTTCCCCCTTTCTACCCCACCTTCCTTCCACCCTCCCGGTATCGCCGCTCTCACCACTGGTCCTGAAGGGATCATCTGTCCTGGATTCCCTGTGTTTCTGGTTCCTATCTGTACCCCTGTGCATCCTCTGGTCTGGCCAGATTTGTAAGGTAGAATCGGGATCATGATAGTGGGGTGGAGGAAGCATTGAAGAACGAGAGGAAAGTTGTATGCTTTGTCAATGCTACACTGCACTCTGAGTGGTTCGTCTCCTCCCTGTGACCTCTTTGTAAGGGGAAGTCCATTACCTACAGAGGCAAAATTGTGTGACAGGCAATTCTGATTGGCATTTGCCCAGCTCCCTCCCTGACCTCCTGCGTAGAGGTGTCTAGCTTCCTCTGTGGGCCACCTTCACCCAGCACCTTGTTCTGCAGAGCCGGCTGCCCGAGGCTGCCACCTGCTGGCTCCATGGTTCCCTGCAGCTTGCACCTCTATAGTGCCTTCACCCAGCTGGTATAGCTGTGGACTTGGAGTCTAGCTCTTCCAGGAAGTGCAGGGGCAGGAGTCTGGTCCAAAGGGAACCCTCGCCAATTGGCTTTCCTGGATTGGGATGCACCGCCTGGTGCTGGCAGGTTGAAAAATCACTGACCAGGTAGGTGTGTGGAAGACTGAAAGCCTCATGAATAGCAGCAGCTCTTGAAAGAGGAGCCCTCTGGGAAGGGGAAGCGCTCAATACAGGAACGAGGGAGAGCCGCCTTCTCAGGCGATCCCAGTGATGTTGGCTTGCTGAGGGGCACGGCTCGGAGGGAGGGGGAAACTGCTGTAGACATCTGTCAATCATCGGGGCTTGCCCTGTCCCGAGGATGAACCCGGGGAAGTGGGGAGTCAGCTGACAAGAAATAGAACGCCTCCCTATCAATGGCCCCTGGGGTCGTGAGCTGAAACGGACACATCCACGAGGAAGGGGGAAAGGAGCCCTTTCAAGAGCTATCAAGTACAGCCCTTTCCGTGGTAGGAGATGGTCTCTCTGCCTATAAGGAAATCCAGGCACTAGCTCCGTGACTCAAGTTCATGCACCAACCATGAAAGGTATCGATGAAGCCCTGGGGCATTCATGACGATGTCTCTGGGCGGAAATGGAGCAGACGTGCCATCTAAAATGGCTCCATCACTCTTGGCGGC
>PVJH01012886.1:0-62556 GCA_004026705.1 Nesogale talazaci | reverse complement strand
CTCATCTCCCACCTGCACCTGGATCATCAAAAGGTGCTGATGTGAGCATGTTACCATAAAATGCATCTGACTCCTTCATTTTACACTCTCTCTGACCTCTCTTATTTTCTATGACTTTACTATAATCTTTATATATTATCATCATACAATTGGACCTATGGACCCATGATATTGCCAGGGACTGGCTACTCTGACAGTAGGGTAGAATTGGAGTCATGATTTGGGATGAGGGAGGAAGAATTACACAACTAGAAGAAAGCTGTACATTTCAATTGTCCTATACTGCACCCTGACTGGCTCATCTCTTCCTCGTGACCCTTCTGCAAAGGGATGTCCAATGGTCTACCGATGGGCTCTGGGTCTCCACTCCATGCTCTTTCTCATTCACATTCATATGATTTTTTTGTTCTAGTTCTTTGATGCCTGATACATGAATCCATTAAGACCTCATGATCATACTGGTTGGTATGCTTCATCCATGTGGGCCCTCTAGCTTCTCAGCTAGATGGTCACTTGTTTGCCTTCAAGTTTTTAGACTCCAGAGGCTATACCATTTTATAGCTGGACACCATTAACTTTCACCGCATTTGCATTTGCACCGATTTTGATTTCAGTGATTGTGTTGGGAAGGTGAGTATCATGGGATGTCAAGTTAATAGAACAAAGTGTTTTTGCGCTGAGGGAATACTTGAGTAGAGGCTCACTGCCACCTCCTCATCCTCATACATGCATATATTTACATATGGACATACCTGAATTTAGCTCTCTAAAAATGTCCTTTCCTCCTAGTTCTTTCCTCTAATTCCTTTTATTTTTCTCTTGTTCCACTACCATGCTCAGCCTTAATTTGGGTTTCAGTAATTCCTCTCAGTTATAATGCCCTTGATCAAGCCTTACCATGCCTCCTACACCCTCCTTGCCAATCATATTAGATCACTTGTTCTTTCCTTTTACCTGGGTTTACTAACTCCCATTTCCTTTCTTCTCATCTCCCACGTTCCCCTGGAACCTTTGGTCTGTTGAGTCTCCTCCAGATTGTTTATCCCACCTGTCTTATATAGATAGATATGCAGACAATAGCAAGCACAAAACCAAGAAAAGGAAAACAAACAAACAACAACAAAAACAAAAGAAAACAAAAAATTCCCCCTCCAAACCAAGAACAAAAAAGGAAAAAGCTATAAATAGTTCCAGGTCTGTTTGTTGACCATTAGGAGTATTTTCCAGTTGAGTCTGATAGGGTGCCACATTCCAGCCCCAAAGTCTATTTTTTGTATTTCCAGGGCACTTCATTGCTGTTTTGTTGCATGCTCTTAGTGTTTCACCCCAGTGTCATGGGATCAGTTCAGGCACAATTCCTGCAATGTGTCTTCAGTATTGTCCTCTCTATAACATTGTGGGTCAATGAGAAACTTTGTGTCTGTGTCTCATGGTGGGACTGCCTAACGGTCCTCTCTGTGTGTTGGCTTCTCTGAGCCAGAATACTGTCCTTGGGTGTTGGTGGGCCAAGATGTGTTTCACTCCCGTTTATTCCCTCTTTATTTGCTCCTGGGTGGTCTAATTAGATGTGTCCCACTCCCTTAGCTGTAACTTCAGTGCTGTCTTCTGAAGTGCTTTCTTCTGGTGTGGTGTGTGTGTGTGTGTGTGTGTGTATGTGTGTGTATGCATGTGCCCACCTAGTTGGGATTGAGGCTGACACAACAGAGAACCTCTCTATTGTTTCATTGTTTCATGCTCTTGTGCTATATTCATATCTTGGCTCACCAAGTTGAAGTCTGGTCCTTCGCTCCCTCTCCTGTGAACATATGAAAAGCACCCTTCCTTTGGTTGTGTTAGTGCCCTGTTCCCCTGCTTCCCATGTATTTTTCTTCTTCTCTTTCTTTTCCCTTCCTTTTTAGGTGGCTACCCTATGCACTCCTAGATTGTGTCTGACCTCTGCCATATTACCTGGACCTGAACTCAGGAATGTGTATGTATGTAGTAACTTTTCCCCCAGGGTCCTTTTTCATTTTTTTAAGCTTACTTCAGTGGACTTTTGCTGCAACCTGACCTTTTGTGCTTGGCTTACTTTGCTTAGCATATTATCCTCCAAGTCTTCTCATAAGGCAATGTTCTTCATGTGTTCATTACTGCTTTTTAGAGATGCATAGTGATCCATTGTATGTATGTGTCAGAGTTTTTTAATACATTCATCTATTGATGGTATTGATGGAAATTTGGGCTGATTACATATCCTTGCCATTGTGAACTGTGCTGTGATGAAAATTGAAGCACATATGTCTGGTTGTGGCTTGTTGCTTATCTCTTCTGGGTATATGTCCAGCAGGGGGGTTGCTGGGTTGTATGGTAGCTCAATTTTCATCTCTTTTAGAAATTGCCAGATTGATATCCATAATAGCCTTTGTGGTGGTCATTTACTTATGTTTATTTCATGATTGGGATGTAGGGGTGGAGTCGAGGTTGTTAACATGGAGAGAGCCATTGAGTAGCCAATAAGGCCTCTGTGTGTGCATGGCTTTCTCCTGATACATCTGGAAAATCTCACGATACTTCCCTCGTGAAGATGAGAAGCTATCTTCCCAGTTGTTGGGAGTTAGTCTGAGAGATGATCAATCATGGACAAGATAAGATGGCAACGCCTGAGGAGCCAGAGAAGCCACACAGTTTGGACCTGATGGAGCCAGACCTCTGAAGCTGGAGAGGCCACGTGGCTGCCCTTGCCAGCGATGAGTTGCTTCTGCCACCACTGGATGCTGTTGATGACCCCTGAGCCCCGGACGTGAGAAGCCACAGGGAGACCCCTGCCAGCGTCGGGATTCTGCACCCACTGACTTGTGACTTTGAGAGTTGGAAGGAGACATTATAGACTGGTATTGGGCATCCGGGCTAATATAGGATTTATGACTTTGAACTTGACTGGGTTGGGATGCTTGTGCAGCATTCCATTCCTTTTGTATATAAACCCTTTCCTTATATCCATATGTGTGTCTATGAAATTTGTTTTTCTAGTCTACCCAGACTAGCACATCCTTCCATGCCTACAGTTCCAACAGCAGTGGATGAGAGTTCTTATCTTAGCATAGCCCCTTCAAAATGTGTTACTTTGTGATTTTTAATTGGGCTATCTTTGTGGGTGTTAGATGGTATCTCAGAATTGTTTTAAGTTGTGTTTCTCTTATGGTTACTGATTGGAAATATTTTCTCATATGGTTATTATCCTTTGTGATTTCTGCTCCTGTGAAGCATCTGTTCAGGTCCTTTGTCCACCTCATCACTGGGCAGTTAGTTTTTCTTAATTTTCTTATTTCAATACTCTAGCAGAGTATTAAAGCTTTTAGTAATAAGGATTTTGTCTAATGTGTCATTGCTTTCCCAGATGATTTCCCAGTCTATGGGTATGGTACCATGCTTCTAAAGTAGAAAACCACCAGCAAGAAGAAGACCCTCTATGAGACAGATTGACAACATGGCGGCACCAATCAGAGCAATAAGAACAATTGTGAGGATGGCTCAGTTTGGGCAGCTTTTTATTGCATTGTACAGTAGATCTCAATGAGTTGAAACCAACTCTGTGGAACTAACAGCAACACCTAAAATCACAATAAAATCAATGAAGATATAAGTGATTCTGTAAAAAAATGAAATGTAGGTGACAATAAATACTAAAAGGAGCAACAAGTCTGATCAAACATTCATGTGGTATGTGAATAAAATATGAAATGACCTTCCTTTAGTTTTGCATTCTTTCCCTCCTAGGTGCTAACTTACTTATAAATCTCCTTATCTAAAAATCTAATTAAAGTGTTATTAAGAAAACACTATACCTCCCACAACCTTTTTACTTTACAACGCTCTATTAATTATCTTTGATTCTAATGTCATCATTTCATGAAACTATATTTATCATTAATAATAAATTTAACTGAAACATTTCAGTTTTTCTTAGTTTGTTTTCTCCTACTTGTTGTGTGGTCTCCCCCTTTGTGGTAGTTGGATATTTTTTGTCAACTTGAATTTCTGTGAAAATGCATGCATGGAATCTCACTCATCAATCAGGTCATCATAGCCTGATGATGTCTCTTCTGGAGTGTAGGCTTCTTATAGTAGTAGTAGTAGTAGTAGTAATAATAATAATAACAATAAAACAAAAACCAAACAATCTAGGGCCTTTCCTGTCCTTCTGCAAGTTTACCTTTCCGCTTGCTAGGACTCTGCAGCTGTGGCTGCAAACTGTCAGCATTCTACCGTACTTTCATTGAAAGCTCCACATATGATCTTCCAGCTTCCAGCTTCATCATTGTTTGTCATTGTCCTGCAACAACATGATTCTGAAGATGGACTAAGAGATTAGCATCAGATTTATGGATTTCAGTTGGACTGGGCTGGGATGATGGATTTTTGTTACAAAATTATTTTTTGATATAAAAATCTTTCATGTGCATATGAGTACCATTGGATTTATTTCTCTATAGAACCCCACTCATTATTAACATAGGGTTTGATTACATTTTCTCTTTATTTTTAATGACTTCCCTCCTCCATTTGATCAAAGCAGATACTACCCAAGTTTTTGTCTTCATTACTTTATTCTTATGACCCTCCTTTTACCTATGGGCTGTTTGATATTCTCAGGCTCTAACCTTTGTTTTAGCATTTAAAAATAGTTAAAAATTGTCACTCTTCCATGACTATCTCAAATTTACCTTAAAGAGCCTAAATCTAAATATCTGAGAAAATTAAAATAAATTCACAGATGTGATCCTCATAGTGACATTATCTAGAGTTTCCAGGATAGCACTCTTTTTTAAAATCACTTTATTGGGGACTCATATAACTCTTATCACAATCCATACATACATTCATTATATGTCAAGCACATTTGGACATGGGTTGCCATCTTCATTCTCGAAACATTCCCCTTCTACTTAAGCCCTTGGAATCAGCTCCTCATTTCTTTATGCAAGCAGATAGCCTTGTCTTTGTCTTTTGAAGTTGTCGGTGTGCTTGAGCTGTGGAAATTGCAGTTAGTCATCCAACCCTGCCTGGAAGCACCATCACTGCTTCTTAAATACCTGAAAGAAGTTGCTAATTAATGCTCTAAGAAATATTTATTGCAATAGCTCCTACACTGGGATTTCTAGTTTATGTCCAAGTCTAACGTTAGTTTAATAAAACTGCTACTCATATATTCAGTCTTTCAAAGTGGAAGAAAAATGTAGATCACTACTCAAAATAATACAAGAAGACCATTTTTACCAGTCTATTGGAAAATGAGAAGCAATTGCCATGGATCTTAATTACCTTTCATGCATGAAATGAAATTCACCCCTTGACTAGAATTTCAACCAACTATGTCTATTCAGGTTAACAATACCATCAGTTAGGTACACATCTTTTGGAATAGTCAATCAGAAATAAATGGGGCATCATTTGACAGGGGAACAAATTATAAGGATCTCCTCCTCTCTGGGGTACAGACAACAGGCAACTAGGTGAAGGAAGACATCGGACAGTGTAATATAAGACAAAGTAATAATAATTCATAAAATATCAGGAGTTTATGAAAGGAGGGTTCAAGAAGGGAGGGGAAAATTAGAAGCCAATGCCAAGTGTTTAGATAGAAAACAAGTGTTATGAAAATGATGAGGGCAGTGGAAATAGAGATGTGCTTGACACACAGTGAACTTAGGTATGAATTGTGCTTACAGTTGAATGAGCCCCCAATAAAAGGACTTTTAAAATGAGAAACTGATACTGAGGGTGTATCAGAAAGAAAGTGCTTTGAAACTGATAATGACAACAAATGTACAAATGTGCATGGCACACAGATGTATAATATTTGAATTGTGATAAGAGCTGCATGAATCCCCAGAAAGATGATTAAAGTATTAAAATAAAATAGAAACATGTCCATGTCATGGATGATAGCTCAGAACTGTGAAAACAAAACAAACAAACAAAATCTCAGACAGAAGTGAATAAGAGCAAAGGGCAAATGTTAACGATAAACACAGAAGTGTGACTAACGGATACATTGTGAGGGCTACAATTAATGTTAGAAAACGAAATGGAAATGGAAAAGCAATTTCTTATCAAATTTTACAGAAATTATAAGCAACAATTGTATGAGAAGAATTAACTTTGAACATCGTAATAATAATTGGAATGTGAACTTCAGAAAAGATGGATCAGACAATTGGAATTTTCAAAGAAGAGCTAGAAGATTTGGAGTTTGAAATCCTGCTCATTAATGAGCTAAAGTAGACAAGAAATGCATGTGGGTCATGAGGCTGACAAATAGAAAATGTATCAAGATAATTGTCAGAAAGGGCATTCTAAAATGTATTCTGAAATATCATCTTGTCAGTGATGGGATGTTATTCATATGTTTAAAAAGTATTGATTCAGAATACACTGATTATGCCAAAGATTGGAAGATGAACATTGTAAACAAGTAAAAGGGATCCTAAGATCAGAAATAAAAATAAAGCTCCTCAATTCTATAGTATCCATTCCATGGACCTGCTGTTAAATCTCAGCCATATGATTGAGAGCGCAATGAATGTCTCAGCACACTATCAGGGATTCAACCTCAAAACTAAACTGTCAACTGATGAGTCAAATCTGACACATGGTGACCTTACAGACCAGATTAGAGCAGCCCTGTGAGTTTGTGAGACAGTGACATTTTACAAAGGCAGAAAGCCCTGTCTTCCTGGAGTATGCTGGCTGGTGACCAGTGGAGGGTTCCATAATTGTAAAATATCTTCTGAGTGATGGGAACTACATGGGAAATTGCTTGATGGAATGTTTCAAGTCCACCGATTTCTTCCCACCAGTATTTTGATAGTTTCCCACACTGGAACGTTTTGCTTGTTTCCGAGATACTGGAAGCTATGCCACTGTCTTTCTTTAGTGCAAGCAAGATCACTCAGAGTGTTTGGATTTAAGAGGAACTTCTAGGTTAAGACAATGAAGAAGGAAGAGATGATTAATGTCCTAAATGATCACCCTTTAATGTTGATCAGCAATCAAAATAGGATTAGTCAGCAACAACATACTCAGATATAGTACACTTGGGTAATGTTGTTGGATCATAAATTTTAAGGTCTTAATTTGTTAATGAGAAGAAACACCTATAAATATAGTTAAGCAATACTGTGATATATTAATTGGGACCTGTGATATATTAATTAGGAAGCTAAGAAATGTAATAGTCATTGAAACTGAAATGCAAAACATATGGATTAATATCCAAGGTCTTAGAGAGCTTCTGTGACTTGGAATTAGCCATTGTGAGGCAGAAAAACTCTCATGGACCATACCATTGATGACAAATTAAAAATAAATAGTATTGAACTCATTAACCAAAAAAAAATTCAATATTTACCATGAACTAAAATGCTTTAACAGAATAATAATATTGTGGTGGTCATGTATTCATTATGCCAATATTATGGTTGGGATGTAGAGGTGGAGTCTACCTTGTCAATCTGGAGAAAGCCATTGAGCAGCCAGGGAGGCCTCAGTGTGGGCATGGCTTTCTCCTGAGACTTCTGGGAAATCTCATGATATTTCCCTCATGGGGATGAGAAGCCATCTCCCCAGTTGCTGGGAGTCAGTCTCCAAGATGATGAATTATGGACAAGACAAGGTGGCAGCATCTAAGGAGCTGAAGGAGCTGAAATAAAAGCCACATAGCCTTACCCTGATGGAACCAGACCTCTGAAGCTGGAGAAAGCATGTGGAGACCCCTGCCAGTGTTGAGCTGCTTCTACCACTACTGGATGCTGTTGATGGACCCTGAGCCCTGGAAGCGAGGAGCCATGAGGCAACCCCCACCAGTGCCAGGACTCTAACCACTGGCCTGTGACATTGTGAGTCGGAAGGAGAATTTATAGACTGGTATCTGGCATATGGCCTAATATTGGAGTTGTGAATTTGAACTGGACAGGGTGGGGATGCTTTCTCAATGTTCCATCCCTATTGTATATAAACCTTACACTTATATCCATATGCATGTATATAAATTTGTTTCTCTAGTCTACCCGGACTAACACAAATATCCAAATGGGTATATAAGAAAGACAAATTAATAGACTATTTAAACTTACAAACTAACCACTAAATGATGAATAAAGGATTCTACCAACTTGTCTAAATTGATCAGATATCCTATAAATATGCATTGATAATTACTAGTGATAAAACTATGAAAATAATCAGCAAAGGGGATGGATCAGTACCAGGAAATATGACTTAGGTGATAGAAATTAAAGCAAAATATCACATGATGGAAATTTTAAGTGTAATAGTTGCCTCATTTAAAATATTTTGAGGAAAATAAACTGTGATTATATACATAAAAGAATTCATGCTTTAGACTTGTGATGATGAGAAGGATATTGAAAGTACCATGGACTGTCAGAAGGATACACAGAAATATTTTGGAAAAAATATGGTTCCTTAGAAACAAGCTGGAGAGACTTTGACTTACAAAGTTTGGGCCATTTATTAGGCAAGACTGATTCTGGGCATCCAGCTTGGCAAAGTCGAGGGGCAAATGAAGAAGACACCCAAAGAGATAGATTGATAAACCGGCTGAAACAATAGGCTGATGCATAGGAACAATTGTTAATGTGGTACAGAATCAGGAACCTTTGTGTTCTGTTCTATACAGGGTCACAGTGGTTTGGAAACAACTAAATGGCACCTAACAACAACAGAAATATATCTATATCTAAGTCATCTATAGCTATATCTGTATATTGTCACATGGAATACATAAGAACAAAAGCAATTAAATACATAAAACCTGATGGTGGTGAATTGGGCAGAAATGGACTGGTATTGACCATTTTCAATCTGACAATTAAGCATATGGTTTACTCTGATGGAATGACAGATTCAAACAGAATTGCTTCACGTTCATTATATTAAAAAGCTACATATTTCAGAAGCACAGTACAACCTGTGACAGGATGACATCTCTCCACAAAAGGAATTCTAGTCAACCCAACTCATACAAATGTATTCACTGACTGCTAATACTCATGATGAAGTAACTGAAAATTTTTACAAATGTCTTCAGTGTGAAGTTGCCCAAAAATACCACAAAGATGCCTAGGCAATGATTGGAACCCAGAACTTGAAGTGATGAAGAAGCAACACAAAGAGCAAACTATGCACAGGCACTTCTCCATATGGAATACACAGAAATCAAAATGATTACGCTTTTTGAGAGAGATGATGGAGAAGCTCAAAATAAGCAGCTAAACACAACTACTGACCAATTGTAGAACAGTGCATCATATTTAATTTCAGATTGAAGCTGAGGAAAGTTAGCATAAGTTCATGATTGCCAAAATTATAAATTTGGGTATATCCTTCTTGAATCTCCAGAGCATCTCATGAACATATTTTATGTGTTGTATATTAATGAAAGGCGATCTTATCAGTTGAGGATGACTTCAAGAACATGAAACATTAAGAGGAAAATGACTTTAAAAAGGAAGAAAACACCAAAGTGAATGCCAGAAGGCACTTTTCAACTAGTGTACAATTGTAGAGTAGATAAAGCAAAGAGATAATGAAATACAGGAGATGAACAGAAAATTTCAAAGGATAGGGATCATGAACACAAAATATAATATCACAAAATGTGCATAGACCTAGAGTCAGTAAGAACATCTTTAGAATATTTTAATGGAAGCGATAGAAAAAAATTAAAACTTTATATTGCAATTCTAATGAATTTTTGGGCAAAATATTGAAAGATGCAGTAAGCATCAAAGAAGATGGAAAGAATGCACACTATCAAAAAAAAAAGCATTCATCCATTTCAAGAGGTATCATGAGATCGAGAATCAGTGGTACTGAAGAAAGAAGCCCAAACTGCACCAAAAGCTTCTTCAAAAAGAATGCTAAAATGACTGAGTCTTTGAAACACTGGTATATATCAAGACAGCCATATGCCTTGAAGAAATCCATCATTTATACCAATTCCAAAGAAACGTTATCTAACAAAATGTTCAAATTATACTATAATATCCATAGTCCATGCAAGTAAAATTTTGCTGATGATGATCCTTCAATGATGGAAGCAGTACATTCACAGGGAGCTGGCAAGCTCAGGAGGGGTGCCTGGGCTTGGAAGCTGTCCACATAACACTTACAATGTCCAAAAAGTGGAACCCCTTCGAAAGCATGTCTCAGCTGCCTTCTTAGAGGCAAAGAAAGTCATCTGTCCCAACCACACGCACTTGTCTCCCTGGCCCTCTTCTGATGATAGTATCAAATTCTTTCTCCAGTCAGTATCTTGGAGTGGGGGATGGGGCTTGGGGATAGGTAGAAGGCTTGAGATAAAGGCTGGCCACCTCAGAGTAACTTCATTGACCCCAGCAGGCTACTGCAGGGGCCTAGGGGAAAGCTGTGTTCCCTTGGAAGACAGATTTCAATAGAGTAACTCTGTACCCAATGTCTACAGCTGCTGTTGGGAAGAAGTTCAATAAAAAGACTCCATTCCTACAAAGGGTGGGGGTGTTTCTTAATAAAATTAAGTTCAATTATTCATCCTAAAACAAGGTTCATATGAAGCAATTGGAATTCAGCTAAAATATCTTATCTATATACAGTAGCATGAAATATAATTTTAAATGCTGAGATCCATTTGGAATAAAAGCTAAACATCATCCAGATCTTTTAGAACTTCCAGATGTTCTATAGAACCAACACTTTAAATTAAGATTGAAATTCCACATTTCTCTCTGGATCCCCAGACAAAAATATTGCAGGAGTCACAAAACACATGCGCTGGGACTAATTTAATATTTTTCTTCATTTTAAAATCAATTTTTTGTTCCATGATGCAAAATGTTTTCTGAGCTAATTTTATAGTTTTGCTTCATTTGTGTGATGTACAAAATGGTGATTTCAGTGACATTGCAATTTTCAATAAAAGAGAAGTTAAATTAAAAATGGTTGAATATAGTCAGTCACCACCATTGATGAACTTACTTTTAATCAGTCTTCCAGCTTGTCTGCCTTAGTACAGTATAAACCCTGGTCTTCCTTGTTATACCTAGCTCCCTGGATAAAGTTAGGGTTTTGTCATTGGCGCATATCTTCCATCAAGATGCTTACAAATTAAACTTTGAAAAGAAGCCACAGTATATAGACTATGAAAATTTCTTTCATATGTGACCTGAAATTGTTTATAATATGTCATTTAATTATTTTACCCGAGTCCATATACACAATAAATTGTGCAAATATACACATATAAGTGCATATAATTGTATGTATAAATATAGAGTATTCTCATTAGCCATTCATTCTATTTGATACTATAAAAAATGAATACACATTTTAACATTTTAAAATGCTTATACTCTAGTGGAATCTTTATGTTATCCAAAGCAAATGCAAACGTAGTATATTAAATGAGCCTCGTGGAAAGGAACTTTAGTATATTATCTAATTTGGTTTTTTAATAAGGAAAAAAGCTTTATTTTTTTAATTAGAACAAAGACTAATATAAATGTACTTCTTGGGAATTCGGTGTTATTATCTCCAATTTACCAAAGAGGAAGCTAAACAATGAATCTGAGTAATAAAACCTAAAATAACTTTTTGACAATTGCACATGGTTACATCGAGTACCAAATGCACCACAAGTGGTACTCCTTTGTGTTTTGATAAATTGGGAGCAGCTGCATCAGAGGTATTCGGAGATATTCAATATACATACAGCTTGTTACTTTGGGGCTCACAGTAGCAGCCACTCTGTGATTCCTCTGCTTGAGGGTCCTCCTTTTTTTCAGTGCCCATTCATGATGTCCTTCTCCCAGAAATCTTTTTTCCTCACCATATGCTCAAACTATGTTAGAGAAACTCTTGTCAGTCTTGCTTCCAAGGAATGTTCTGGCCCTACTTCCAAGACAAATGTGTTTCTTCTTCTGGCAATTCATGCTGACGTGTATGTGTGTGATTGCACTTCATCTGAAAATTGCCAAAAGACGGTTAGCTCAGTAGAAAGAGGGGGAAAAGGAAAGGCCGTTCCAGGAAAAAAAGTTGGTTGTTAATATGATTTAGAGAATTTCTATGTAAAATTCAGTTTCCTTACAAATTCTACCTTACAAATTCAGTTAGACCAGGAGATGTATACTGGTATTGATTAGAGCCGGAAACATGGAGAATTCAGGACAGATGATCCCTTCAGAACCAGTGGTAAAGGGGTGATACTAGGAGGGTGGAGGGATGTGGAGGGAAGGTGGAGTAAAAAGGGGGAACCAATTGCAGGGACCTACACATAATCTCCTCTCGCGGGTACAGACAATAAGGAAGTGGGTAAAGGGAGATATCGGGCAGTTTACTATGTGGAAAAATCATGACAATTTGTAAATTATTGTGGGTTCACGGGGAAGGGGATGTGGGGAGGGAAGGAATATATGGGGAACTGACACCAGGGGCCTAAGCAGAAGGAGGATTTTTCAAGAATTATCATGGCAATGGATGTGCAAACATGGTCTGCATACAATTGATGCATTTATGGATCATGATGAGAGTTGTATGAGCCCCCAATAAAATGATTTATTAAAAAGAAGAGCTATATCGGGGCTGAACCCCAGTGACGTAGTGATTGTGTGCAGGACTGTGGCTCACAGGGTTGGCGGTTCAAATCCAGCAGCAGCTCTCCAAGAGCAAGGCTGAGCCTTCTACTCCCACCAGGAGACAGTGATGCCCACAAAAAAAAGAAGAGTTATAGGATGCACAATAAGGTTTATTGATTTATTAAATATTAAAAAATAAGTACCAAAAATTCAGTTCCTATTTAAAAACTTGATAGCCTAGAAAATCTGATTCAAATTCAATCTGTAATTAAATTTACATTTATTGATATGAAATGTTCAATATAATATCTACATATGATACTTAAAAATAGAGAGTTTACCAAAAATATCAAGAGTAAGCTAATCATTTAGACAAAACAAGTTCTACTACCTCCTTTGCTTGCCAATTGTCTGCTTCCGTGGCGTGAATGATGTGGCAGCTTCTCTTATTCACCTTCAGTTTTTGCAGGTAGGCCTCATCTGCTCTCAAGTAGTGGGGAGCTTTCTGGGAAAGAGGACTTTTTAGTTTTATATGTAGGTATTTCAACAGGAAAATGAGTGTGTTCAATAAAATATGTTGCACCTGATATTTAGAGAGAATATTTGTTTAACATAAACATTTTTCTGGACCAGTTTGTATGTTAAATTAGTGATCACACATATTTTATTGCCAAGTCAGTGCAATAAATTTCTCAGATGCCAATACCATCTGGCCATCCATGCCCAGTTTCAGATTTCATGTGTCATTTTGTACCTTTCATAGCTCCATACTCATGCTGCTATGCATCTGCCCTGAGTTAAATGCTTCCTTTACAAATCACAATTAATGGAAACATCCTGAGTTGTGAGTAAAGAATTTGTGAAAAAATTGTCACACATCCCAAAATATAGCCTGGGATGTTACTGAACAGATGTTGAACAGAACTAAACAGAACTGAACAGAACTAAAATAAGTGTGATAATATGAGAAAACAAAAATACTGCAGCATGCAGATTTAAATTGGCTGATGCTATTTCTCTTCTTTTCTGTTGATCATTGTTTAAGAGCATTTGGTCTGCCATTTAACTTAGAAAAAAGATCATGTTCTGACATTATTAAATGGCAGGGTAAAAGTGCAGCTAAACCAATTTCACTTCTTAAGAAAATTATTCAAGATATAATTGATTTTAATGATTTTAACGTTGCTCCCCAAAACCTGCAGAACCATTTTGTTTGGCAACTTTTTGAAAAAATGTGAGTTTTCAGGGATTTTTCTGAAAAATCATTTTTGGGGGGACTTGTACTGCTTTTATCACAGTCAATACATTCATCCATTGTGTCAAGCACATTTGTACATTCATTGCCATTACTTTCAAAACATTTCTTTCTATTTGAGTGTTTGTTATCAGCTCATTTACCCCCTCCCACATTCTCCCTCATTCCTGAACCATTGGTAACATATAAATTATTATTTCTTCATGTCTTACACTGATCACTGTCTCCCTTCTCCCATTTTTTGGTTTTCCACCCCCTATCATGGGGTTACAGGTCGATCATTATGATTGGTTTCCCCTCTCTCCCTCCACCTTCCCCATCCCCTGCTGATATCGCTATTCTCATTATCTGTCCTGGATTTCTTGTATTTCAAATTCTGATCTGCACTATTGTACATGCTCTGGTCTAGCCAGATTTGTAAGTTAATATTGGAATCATGGTAGTTGAGGGAAAGAAAGCATTATAGAGCTAGAGGAAAGTTGTATGTTTTCCTAGATATTAAAAATGGAATTTTGACTTTGCATTTGTGATTCAGTCTGTTATTCAACCAGTAGTCAGCACCAACCACTGTGGATAGAGCTTACCATTTTACAAAATAGATATTGTCTTGAGTTTAGAAGACAGTATGTTTACTGAAACATTGAGTCGAGAATAAAATAGAATTATGATTCCGCAAGTGCGAGTCTAAGAGAAGCAAAGGAGGTTAGACTCTCATGCTGGGTATAAGAGGTGGCAATTGCAACAGAGACTCACCATCAGAAAAAAAGCCAAATGGAAGCAAGTTATAAAACCACCTGAAGAACTATAATTTCAGGAAATATAATTAAGTCATCATTTCCACTCAGATGCTTCTCAATTCTTTTGCACAAAGGTAAGGTCACTGGGTTAAGGAAGTGTCTGTCAAGTTTCTCAATGAATATGCATCCTATGGCCCCCAGCTTGATATAATGACAAGGGTAAGCTGGGGCTTTGCCTTGGAAATTGGTGTAATTTTGAAAATGTGTATAGATTATTTAGTAGCTTTTCATCAATGCTATTTTTTCTGGTTTTGATTTATATGCTTCTATATCTCTATATATAGTGGTTAAAAAGATGTTCATTGTTTGAATCATTGAGTTAAATGATACAGGTGTTTATGCAGACTTTTTCAATTTTTGAAAAGTCTAAATTATTTTTAAATAACCCATGAAAGATATTGAAATGGCAAATGTTGTGTTATTAATGTTTTTTCCCCAAGTATAAAAGACAGAGACAGCAGCTGCTGTTGCTGCTTATGTAAAATCAACATCCTTATTGAATCTTTTTTTTGTTGTTGCCTTTGGAGCTGTCTTGCTGTTGTGTATCCTGGATGGACTTCAACCTAGAGAGGCAGAGTGCAAGCACGCCATAAGGTGTCCTAATCTTTCACCTTTGCTTGAGCAGATCAAAAGGCCTTTCCTCACAGAGAGAAGCTGATGGGTTAGAACTGACAATATTTCCCAATGCTTTGGCTTAGCACTTAAGCATTTCAACACTAGAACTGAGTGTTTTTGCAGGTCTGGGATCATGATTTCATGTGGCATCACAGTTATTTGTTCAAACACTGCTTTTGTGGGTTTGTTTGTTTAGCCGTTCTATTATGCCTTCTATTTTGCTGCTAGTGCTTGGTGATAAAACCTTGTAAAAGGTCATCCAAGTTACAATATTAGTCTCTAGTCACCTTAAGAAACCAAAAGGAAACAGTTGTGCAAAGAGAGAAAAGGTACAGAGAATAATTTAAAATAATTTAAAATCAGGAAATGCATGCTTTAGCACTCTGCCTTTCATCGTATTTAATCAATGTACATTGAGCAATAACACAAGAAGCTGAACTACACGAAGAAGAACATGGAATCAAGATGAAAGGAAGGCTGCTCAAAAACTTGCAGTGTGTAGATGAAACAAATTTGCTGGCTGAAAGTGAAGATGACTTGAAACATTCACTCATAAATATCAAAGACTACAGCCTCTGGTATATATTACAATTTAATTTAAAGAAAAACAAAATTCTCACGACTGGACCAATAGACAACTACAAGATAAGCAGAGAAAATATTGAATTTTATTTTACTTAGATCATCATTCATCCCTCATGGCAGCAACAGCTGAGAGAATCGAGGACATAATGCACTGGGAATATCTCCTGAATAAGAACTTTTTAAGGTGATGTGCCTGATGTAAGACACTAAAGTGTGCCTGACCTAAGTTATGGGGATTTTAATTACGTCATCGGCACGTGAAATCTGGACGAGAATAAAAGGAATATAGCAGAAGGACAGCATGCTTGATAAAACGGACGGGCAGGGGAATAGAACCCTCAGCAAAAGGGACTGACTGAGTGGCTGTAACCTGGATTTTCAGCATAGGACAATTGTGAGGAGGGGCGGCAGCAGGCAGGGTGTCCTTCTGCTCTGCAGAGAGGGTCACTATGGGTTGGGGACAACTCTTTGGCCACTAACAACAATAACAGTAAAGAAAAATAATTGACCTCTTTCAATTATAGTATTGGCAAAGAATATTAAAAGTTCCATGAACTATCAGAACATGAAGACATTTCTTGGAGAAAATACAGTCACACCACTTCTTAAAAGCAAGGGCAGGGAGATAACATGCACTTAGACATGCTATCAAGAGTGACTCGTCACTACAAAAGGGCATGATGCCAGTGTACGGTCATAGAAAAAGAAAGATTTCTGTACCATGGATTGACACTGTGGGTACATCAATGAGCTCAAATATAACGAAGGGGAGGGTGATGCCAGGCCACGGAGAGCTTCATCTGGCTATGCAATGGGTCTTTTCTGATCAGGTTTGATGCTGCGACACCTGGCACCAGCAAAATAAATGGGTAGATGGATGAAAGTTGGACAATGCGAATGAATACCTAGTGAGTGGGTATAGGAATGCTCTATTTAAAGCACCTTTATTTTAATATGCTTTATTTTCATACTATGCACTTTAAAGAAAAAAAAAAGCTACAATACTGAAATGTTCATGACCAAAGTGGCAGTTGATTGACCTTATAAAGAAACTATTTTTTCTTTGCCACATATTGTCAGTATGAATTGGTATGGCTTTAAAAATTCATTTGTTTTTGTATTTACTGGATTAAATCTTTTAGTTGCCTCACATTGTGCATATCTTCCTAGAAGATCGTCTTCTTTATTTGCTTTGGATGAACCGATTAGAATTCTTGGTTGGATTTGTTGTTTGCATAGTTTGGATATACATCACCAACATTTTATTTATCAACTTCTGCTGCCATGAGGTGCTATCATGTAGGTTATACCCTATCTGGGGACAGCAGAACTAACACAGGTCCTGCACTATCCTGACCACAATTCTATGCTGGAGGCCCTGCTGACAGTCAATATCAACCTCCCGGAGAGCATTCCCTTCCACCGCTTTCTCCAGGGACTTGTCTCTCCTGACAATATGACCAAATTACATAAGACAAAGTTTTGTAATACTTGCCTCTAAGAAGCAAGTGCTCTAACCTTATTTCTGCCAAGACAGATCAGTTTTCCCTGTAAGGAGTCTTGGCACATTCAATCTTCTTCTCAAGCACTACAATCCAAATGCATTCATTCTGCTTTGATCTTCCTTATTCAATGTCCAGTGTTCATATCCAGGTGAGGCAATGGAACACATTAGGATTTGGGCCAGTTACACTTTTTTCCTGCAAAGTAACAGCTGTGCTTTTCAATACCCAAAGGGTTCATATGTAGATTTGCCTAAAGCAACTCATCTTTTGATTTCTTGACACTTAATGCCATGAGCATTGTGCATTCAACTAAAAAAAGCCTTGACAACTTCAACCATTTCCACATTTATTAAGATGTTACTTATTGATCTATTTTTAGGACTTTGTTCTTCTTTATACTATCTAGTAATACATACTAAAGACTAAATTCCTTGAATTTTACCATCAATACCTTCAAGTCCTTCTCACTATTAACAAGCAAGGTTGTTTGACCTGCTTATCACAAGTTGTTATTAAGGCATTCTGAAATTGTAATTAAACATTCTTCTACATATAACCCAACTTCTTTGATTATTTTGTCAGCATACAGTTTCAACAAGTATGGTGAGAGGATACAATGCTGAAGCACACTATTCTTGATTTTAAAGCATGGGCTATTCCCTTGTTCTCTTTGCACCACAGTCTTTTGATTCATGGTCATCTAAAATAAACTATGGATAGCCTTGAGAATAACAAGGACCCCAGAACACTTCCTGTGCTTATCCAGAACTTGCACATGGGCTTATGCACTAGTACCTACCTGAATAGAATGTTTCCAAAGATACTATATGCATGTATATGAACAAATGCCTGTTCAAAGTAAATTACTCATATTACTAAAGTAAAACTATGAACAAGCACAAACGATGTAAAATAGACTTAATGTGATACATGTCTTAAACAGAATGAATTTATTTCAGAAAATATGGGTTCTTGTGTATTTCTTCTGGACAAAAGTTTGAAGTTCATGTTATTGAAATTTATTATTATTTTCCACTCACAAAAGTGCTGTGTGGTCATGGCTAAAACATATGACTGAAAGCAAAGAATGAACATTGCACCAAAGCATTCCATTTGGAGAATGAGGCTATGTTTTGTACATTCTTCTGCTTATTTAGCACTGCAACACAGGTGTTCTTCTTGTCTCAGGTTAATCTTACAAATATACTTTCAAATGGATACACTATAACACATTATATGTCTATAGGAGTGTTCTTTCCTGCAGAGGAATGTCAACTTTCGCTGCTGGTATCAAGTTCTTCTTTGAGTGGACTAAATGTCTTTCCTGAGTGGCTTGTCCTGGCTTCAGTGGAAGACAAACACATGCATACAAACACATATAAGACACACTCATACACCACAGCAAAGAGCTAAGTGTAAGCTTTAATTAAGCATAGAGTAGATACACCTAAAAATCTCTAGGTACAGGGATTTCCCCATTGAAGTGAGAAGGACCCCAGCCTCAGGACGGTTTCTTGGGTCTATTGGAAGAGCCAAGAGTCCAGATCTTAGCTTTCCAAATACTGTTGTCTTCATTGGCCAACTTAGTCTTTTCTTAGGTTTCCTGAATATTTTCTTTTATGCTTATCTCAGGAGACAGTTCCATGTCTAGTCATCCACCTGTCCTAGTCTCAAGATGAGGATGTTCACCAGACCTTGAATACAGGGCCATTGTTACTTTAGCAGGCAAAAGCCCATATTCTGTCCTTATCAGCAAGATCATATTTTATTATCCAGGCTTTTTTTCATAAAATATTTTTTTTCTTTTTCCAAATTAGTATTTTAAAAATTCTTATGGAAAATTTATCTTTATAAGAGTCATATAATATGTTGCTGAAATATTTTGCCAAAAAGTTATATTGAATTAACAAGATTACAGAGTGGAATGGGTTTCAAACTCTCTCCAGAACTATTACATGTTCTAAATATTTACAAACCTAGTTTCTACAATTTTTGATCAACTATAATATTATTTTAGTTTCATATTTTGAGTATTAGTTTCGATGTTTATTCAACTTATAATTTATGTTTTTAATAGTTTATATGTTATGTACTTTAGTAATCATATTAAATAATACATGATACTCATATCAATACTCTTTTATGAAATAATATATTGACTCATTAAAAATACATATTTTATACTAGTTCTATTTCAGGTTATGAGATATGTTCATCATCACTTTTTGTCAATTTGTGAGTATATGGATTGCTCAAAAACATGGCATAATGAGAAAGTATCTCTGTATCAGTCATTAGAATGTGTATTAATTTCCAAGTTATAGCAAAATATAAAACCACATATAGATCCAGGAGTGACTTTCACTAAATCCTAGCTCCAGTTGTGTAGTTCTTCCATCATGGCGCTACTCCATACTCACTACACTTGATCAACTTCACAAAATAATCCGTGAAAATAAAGGTGCTACAGCAAAGTATGGTGGAGAAAGTAGATGGTGCCCAACTATCAAAATTGGAATAGTGTCTGGAATCTTAAAAGCTGTATTCAAATAAGCTGCCATCTAAGAGAGGGGTCAACAAAGTCCTCATAGAAGAAGCACAACAGCTTGTGTGCACACCAAAGATGTCAATTACAAAACTTGAGTGTGGTGAAAAGCATCAAATCTGAAACTAGAAACACCCGGTGGTTAGAAGACTGTGGAGAACAGTGGTAGCTCCCAAACCCAAAATCGATAGGCAGAGTATCTAATGAGACTGAGAGACTGGCAGATTCACTCTAGTATAGCCAAAGGCAAAAGTCCCAAATAGTCTCATTATCAGGCAGAGACAATTGTAATCTTGATTATGCTGGACTGAAATAGATACCTGGTCAGTTGACCTCTCTATAGAAAACATCTGAGTCTTCACTGAAGCCCAATAGCTCTTACTTGTTCCATGACAGTTTTTTTAATGTTGATGAGGGTCATTTTTCATCTGATACATTATTTGCAATTTGGCTTTGTACTATGATTTTAACCTTATCACCTTAATGACATTTTGCTTTTTAATATTTTCTGTTGGTTTTCACAGGAGGAGCACAGGAAGCACAGGAGGAGTAGAGACATTGTGATAACTGATGTCCTGTGTTTTAGGGAAAGCAGTAGGGAGGAAAGGGCACGAGGGAAGGAAAGGGGATCTTGGGAGTAAATAATGAAGACAAGAGTTAGGGAGAAAGCTGTAGAATTTATTTTGATTGTACAACTCATAGACAATTTAAAATGGGGTGAGATATTTTAAGATTGAGTTGTTAGTGACTACAAAGTCCCTTGGTATGACTGAATGATTCAACTATTGAATTGCATGGTATGTAAATGAGGTGCCAATAAAACTGTTTTTGAAAAAAAATCACCTCAAGTTAACATTTCAAACACTCCTGCCTTCATGTAAGAGACATATGAGAATATGTGCACCTATGGACACTGACCTCTTTGAAATCTTATAGAGTCAGTCACAAATAGATTCGGTGACAGTGGGTTGGGATTTTAGTCTAATGTGTATCGTTAGCTGACTTTTCCCTACATATGCTTTTCTTTTGTTGTGAAATATTACAGATATTGTTAATAAATGTTGTATTTTTCATTCAAACAGAAAGGGATTCTCTTTCAGTTTAAGTATCATAAGCAATGAACCTTAGGAAAAAATTAGATGCATAAGTAGCATTCAACTATATCAATATCCACCACACCTACGTCTATGATGATCTAAAGGTGAAGTGTGGGCTCCAGTCAATTTGAAAAGTTGAGTTGCAGTCTTGGTAGTCTTAGGCTTGAAAGTCTCTGAGTATTTCACTAGATTTCAGACCTTTTGACTATTATTCAAAGTTTATTCATGTGATAAATTTGTTACATATGATTTTGTTTCTTTAATGGTTAATCTTTGTTTGTTTGAAATGAGCTTGAATGCCATTGAAGACTCTCATCTCCACTTCAGTTTTATTTTTCTTATTTTTAAAGAGAATCAGACCACTATTTAGATCTGAGAGCTAAGCAATCTGGTAGGTCTTATTTTGGTAATTCATTGGATAAGTTTATTTTATTTCATTTTTCTTTCTTTCTTGTTATACCGTTCATTTTTGCTCCCAGTTCATCTTTCCCTTTAATAAATGTCAATTTTTTAATTTATATTTATGAATTATGGACGATATCACACTCAGAACTATAAACCAGTCAAACCCACTTCTATCTAGTTGATTCCAAATCCCAGCAACCCTGCAGGGCAAGATAAACCTGCCTTTGTGGGTTTCTGAGACAGTCAATCTTTGGGGGATTAGAAACTCTCATCTTTCTCTCTTGTAGTGATTGGTATTTATGAATCACTGAGCTCCTGGTTAGTAGCCCACTACGTAACTTCTTAGAGCACCGATTAAAGCCTCCGATGCCATCAAGTTGACTCTGATTCATCTTGACATTGTAGCATACAGCAGACTGCCTAATAGGGGTCCAAGATTGTAATCTTTACTGGACCAAATTGTTGCATCATTCTCCCAAGGATTGCCTGATGGATCCAAACTACAAAGGTTTAAATTAGCAACTCATCATTGAACCACTCACTGTTCCAATGGGTTTACAACTCACATTACAATCATACAACTACACGTCGAAATGGCATCTGCTAGTTTTTAAGCTCCAGTCTAAAAGCAGTCATCTTTGTACCATCTCTGATCCACGTATATATATGGAAAACATTATTTTATCAACAACTCTATTTACGTGTTGGATTTTTCCTGTTACATAAATTATCTATCATGTAAACAAGGACTTCCTTCTGATTACACAATTTAATAAAAACCTTTGGAAAAGTATCAACTGAATCAACAGTGCAAACATCTGTAAAAATGCTTAAAGCATTTAAGGGATTTTTCAAGTCTAGCACTGGAGTGATTATTTTGTTTGTTGTTTGTTTTATGGATTATATCTCTTAATAAATCCAGTTGCTGTTCATGCACTCAACTTAGTAGAAATGTTTATAGAATGAATCTGATCTTGCTGCCCATTTGCTTCCAAGTTAGTTATATCAAGATACAAGCTTAAATGTATTTAGACCTCCAACATACCCTCCCGGTTCTAAGACCATTGCTGCTTATTCAACTATTTTTTGAAATGTTTGGCATAACCCAAACCCAAATCAGAGGTGACTCTGATTCATGGACACACTGTAAGATAGAACACAACTGCTCGGAAGGTTTTCTGGAACTCTAAGTTTTCACAGGAGCAGACAGTCTCATGTTTCTCTTATGCAGTGGCTATCAGACATGAACTATTCCCTTACAGGTTACAGTCCAATACTGAACCCAGTGATTCACTAGGGATCATTAATATGATGCAGACAATTTTATTCTTTCCATTTCACAGAAAATTTGGATCCAGCATTAAAAACTAGAGATCCAACATTTAACAGAGCCAGACTTTATAGCAGGTTAATATGAGCCACAAACTTATATACATTGCAGAACTGTTAGATTTTTAAATTGTGCTCTATTCATGCATGTGTTCAAAATATAGTCATTCATGTCTTTATTGACTGGTATGCCTTAAAATAATTATGTCAGAAAATTTAAATTGCGAAAACAGAGTTACATTTGAAAATAGTGTTCAGTTTCCATATGAATTAATGCTTGATTATTATTATAATAATTCCTAGAATGAACCCTAATTTTAGTAAAATAATAGATAATTGACCTATCTGAATATTGGTTTGCATATAAAAATGACAAAAAATTTATCTATCCAACTCATAGAATTGTTTTAAGGATATCTTACAGAAAGAATAAAATGCTTTCATGAATTGTTTTCATAAAAATATTTTCATGAAAAATATTTTCAAAATGAATTAATGCCATCCTTATCTAGTAAAGAAATGCTGTGAATATTTTTACTTCTCTAATATTTTGTAGAAAATTTGATGGATAAAATTATACTTTCATACTCTCAGAAGTTGATCTTCGTTCTTTAAGTAAAAGAAAATTAAAAAAAATTGGATCTCATTTAATTTTCCCTTTTTGAATGTAATATTTCTCCTCAATCCTTCTACCTCTACATTTTATGGATGCCAGCTGTATATGTATTTTCTTATTTCATTTCATTTTTGCCTGTATCTATTATACATGGCATTCATGAAGAACCATTCATTTTATACATTTTCTTTATTATATCTTTGTGACGGATTCCATTTTGTTTAGCAATTTTTATTAATGTTTTCATCATATAAACTTGAGAGATGTCACTTTTATATTAATTTTCTATTTTTATTTGTGTATATTCATAATCTGGATATTTTTTTACAAATGCAAATGTCAAATTTATGATATCTGGTTTTCAATGCCTGTGAATCTAGCAATGTTCATGCTACTTAGGTTTTAAGTTATTTTTCTACCTCCCAATGGTAATTCTTAATCATTTATTAATTGTTGTTGTGCATTTGAATATTTCCTAACCACTAGCAACTCTTCTTACCACAGAATGAAACAACGCCCAGTCCTGTGCCATCCTCACAATAGTTGTTATAAACATCATGTCGTTTCCCAGGCTGCTCTCTCTTGACGACCTTTCCAAAGAACGTGGGGTGAAGCTTCACCATCCTCACCTCCTATGGATCTTCCTGGCTGCAGTTCTTTAGAGACAAGCGTTTTTGCTGTTCTTTTGGCTGTTCGTGGTTCTCTCAATATGTTTTGCAAGCACCCTAATTCAGATGAATCAATTCTTCATTCATCCTTGTTTCCTGTTAAACTTTAATATGTACATGAAAAGAATGAAAGTACCTTGGTTTGAGTCAAATTCCCCTTAGACCTAAAAATTATATTTTTTTCATCAAGGTAAAGAGCTTTTGTGCAAAGGCATACCTAAAACAATGTGCCAATTGATATCATCATTTGCTTCCAGGAAGATGGATTGTCAATCTCAGAAGAGAAATCCTTGACATATTCGATATTTTCTCTGTTTATCATGCTATTACCTCTTGGTTTAGTTATGAGGGTTTTGATATTCTTTACCTTGAGTTGTGATCCCATACTGAAACCTGCAATTTCTGATGTTCATCAGCAAATTCTTCAATTCTTTCTCACTTTCAGCAGCAAGGTTGTGTTATATGCACATCACATATTGTTAACAGGACTTCTTCAATCCCTGATGCCTCATTCTTCTTCATATAATCCAGCTTTTTTGGTTACTTTCTCAGTATATTGATTGAATAAATGTAGTCAAATAATATAATTCTGATACCCACCATTCCTCAGTTTAAATTATGCAATATTATGCTTGTTGCCTTTAAATGTGTTCCACTTATTCTATGCACAGTTTATATTGAACAAATGAAACACTGTGAAATGGCCTTTCTTCTCAATGTTATCCATAATTTGTTATTATCTACACAGTTGAATTGTAGTTGGTTGGATATGCATTTGTATTGCTCGAGAGACACCTAAACAGAAGAGGGCCTTAGACAATATGGGTTGACATAATGGCCTCAATTAAGGACTCAAAGTGAACAACTTTGAGCACAGCTCATGATGTGGCCTCAGTCCCGTGTGTTCTATACTGGGTCATTCTGAGATGGAGCCATTTTGAAAGCATCTAACAAGAAACAGACCATCCTTAAGCTATAAAATTTGAACAGATATCAGGACTAGGCAACATGATAAAGCAGTGACCTTTCACATATTTGTAAAAATGCCATGGAGCCAGGACCTGACCTTATTGGTCTATACAAGGAGTCAATAAAATTGAACTCCACGTCAGTCTAAAGCTGTTTCCTAAGACGTGCATCCATTGTTCCCCAAGGACTCATTACTTCTCTTCTGCAGTTGATAGTTCATTGAGAGGGCCACATAGAACTTGAGGAAAATACAGTTAAAGACTTATTAGAAATGATCACAGCATATAATTCAGAAACAGAATTTCTCAGGATACTATTTTCAGATCAGAACAGCCTCTTGACAGCTATACCTACGTGGACACCTCTTTCTAGTACTTGACCTCTCTTCTCTGTGACCCCTTGTCCTCTGTCTTGGTCAAAGAAGGCTACAAAATATTTATCAATGTCTCTAAGTGCCCAGAAGCAATCCGCTCAGCTGTCAGCAAGCCTTATCCCAAAGGCACTCAGGTCTAGTTCTGCCATCTACAAACAGATTTGTTCTGATTAAGTGCTAGAAGCCATCTGTTCCATAAATGGACCTCGCATTTAAAGATACTCAGTCTTATTGCTCTGCAAGCTGAAACACCATCCACTCAGTTACATGGGCATGGCTTTGCTGCCTCTTCTTCTCCATCACTTCCCTTTTCACCAAACTTGTTGTGTCTGTATGTTGTCAGATGTTCTAGACTCCATTATGAGGTTATGAAGTATTACAAATGGAAATATTACCAGGTCCTGCACCGTCCTCACAGATGTTCTTATGTTGAACCACTGTGACAATCCATCTTTTTTGTTGCTTTTGTATAATACGAGATTTACTTCTGTAGAATTCATCTTTGAGCAAATGACCCACATAGCTCCGCTCTCTGAAGAAATAGGTATATCAGCATGGGAAGAAGGCTTATTAACAACTTGTAATACACAGATGAGACAACTTATGAATATCAAAAACTATAGCCTTCAGTCTGGATTACAATTGATTAATAAAAGCTTCACAATGGATGAATTGATGTCAGCAAGAAAAATGGAGAAAAAAGGTTGAAGCTGTCAAGAGTTTCATTTTACTAGGATTCATA
The DNA here is from genome assembly GCA_004026705.1 of Nesogale talazaci. Classification (NCBI taxonomy): domain Eukaryota; kingdom Metazoa; phylum Chordata; class Mammalia; order Afrosoricida; family Tenrecidae; genus Nesogale; species Nesogale talazaci. Next base: position 36,444 of record PVJH01012886.1, on the reverse strand, counting down.
ATCTGCACTCATAGAAACAGCAGTCAGAAAAATCAGACTACTGGTTGCCCTGGACTAGTCTGTTGCATAAAAATGCTCTAAAATATTAAAGAGCAAATATGTCACTATGAGATTAAAGGTGAGTCTAACCCAAAATTTGCTATTTTTATATTGCCTGATATATATGTTAAAAAACAATGATTATGAAAGAGTGAAAAAGAACTGGTATGAATGAAACGCAATGTTGGAAAATAAAATTGATATCAATATTGTATACAAGAAGAACAAACAAATTTGTCCTTTAAGAAGGACAGACAGATTTTACTTTAGATGGAGGATAGCAAAATTTGTCTCAAGTACTTTGTACACTTGATCAAAGGAGAATCAGCCCTATAGAAAGGATCCTTGGTTACATAAAGAGATAGATTAACACAATGTCTGTAATAAGCTCAAGTATAGGAAAATCACAAGGATCGTATAGCACTTGGCAGTGTTTCATGCCATTATGAAGCATTACATTCTTTTAGGGTCTGTATGGGTTGGAATGAATTGTAGGTTTTGTGCTATTGTTCTTATAGATATCCAGCCATCAGTGCCCACTCAAAGGGACTGTATATACCACAGGAGACTTGACTTGCTTTTCACCATCCTCCTGATTGCTGGTTTCTCCTCTCTCAAGCTACCGTATGGCTGACAGTTGGTAGTGCTCAAGGGGCTTTGTCTAGCAGAATACTATATTATCTGTTTTTCAAATGCCACCAGGCTCACTCAAAGTTAACAAAGTGAAGCAGAGTTTCCAGATCAATAATGCATTACAAAAAGAAATGCACTACAAAATTATGAAGAATTAGCCACTGAACACCTCATGAACAGAATCAAAATATTGTCAGATCTTAAATTATTTGTAGATAGCAAGAGAACTTTGCCAAAGAGGGTGCCAAATTATTCGTAGATTACAACAGAATATTGTCAAAGATGGTGCCAAAAGTTGCGTAGACACTCAAAATATGAATGAGGAAGATATAACTTCTCAAAATAAAGGAAACTATAATGGCTTAGATTGAAGAAAGTCTTTGGGAACTTAATAATGCTGACAGGACACAACTCAAAATGAGGATAAACAGATGCAAAAAAAAGCAACAACTATTATTCAGAACTTGGAATGTACAAAGGATGAATGTAGGCAAATTAAAAATTGAAATAAATGAAACATAACACAAACATTATGGAAATCCTAGAAATTAGTGAAATAGACTGGAATTAGCCATTTTGACTGAGTAAATCATATGGCTTACCATATTGGAGATGAGACAATGAAGAAGAATGACTTTGCTTGCATTTTCTAAAATGGACATTTCATGATTTACCTTGCAGTGCAATGTTGCCTGTGATAGAATTATGTTGATTCACACACAATGTAATCCAATCACTTTAACTATTTTTCAAATTCATGCACCAACCTCTGAAGCTGGTGGTCAAGAACTTAAAAAAAATTCCACAAATGTCTTTAATCTAAGACTGATCAAACATGCAATCAAAATGCATTCATAATTATTGGCATGTGGAATGCAAAGTTTAAAGCAAAGAAGAAAGAGGAGTAGTGTGATTTTGTCAGGCAGGATTCTCTTAGAGAAATAAAATCAGGACACTAGTAATTCTTTTTATATATTTATATATAGAAAAAGGTATATAAGATAAGAAAGAAACAGTTAACTATCTATAAAGCAGTACAGATTGCTCAGTACATCTCACTTGTGTGAGACAGCTGGAAGACTGGCAGTACTCCAAGTCTTGAGGGCCCCTGAGTAGTCCTCCGTAGAACAATTCAGGCTATCTGGTCCCAGGCAGCAAACAGCAGAGCAGGTCACCAATAATCAGCCAGATGACAGAGTCCAACAGTCCCCCGATCAAGAGATGTTTATCCCAGGAGCGTGGCGAAGTAGGGCTTGAAGGAACCTCAACTCACAGCTCCACAGTGCACGATTAGGTGTCCCACTGGTAGTGTTGCTTGGAGGTCCAGGCACAGGATGAACAAGCCAGCTGTCTGGTCTAAAGATCCGGAAGCAAGAGAGAGAGAGGGTGGGACTCGCTGAGCCCTTCCTATCTCTGTCCTTCAATTCATCCCGTGTGTTCATTGGCCATGCCATCAAAACAGACCCACCAATCTTCTGTGGCCATGTTGGCATAACAAACCTACCCATCACAGGGGTAATACTGCCTTGGTGATAAATATGAAACTGGAGACGGTGTGTAGAATTTTTCAAAACCAATGACTTCTTCATGGCAAATACAGTTACCAACAGAATAAAATTATATTATGATAATGAACTTCTCAGGATAGAATACACAAAAATCAAATTGACTACATCTGTAGGAAGAAATGAGGCACATGTTCAATGTCAGCAGGCCAGAGACTGATTGTGGAATTGACCATCAATTGCTCACATGCAAATTCAGGTTAAAGAAAAAGAAAATTGAGACAAATCCACTAGAGTTAAGTTAAGAATTTGTTTGTTTTTGTTTTTTGAGCAGGTGGTGGGAGTAGGAGGCCCAGTGTTGCTGCTGGATTTGAACCTCCAACCCAGTGGACTGCAGTCCCATGCACAGCCATTATGCCACTGGGGCTCAGCCCTTAAATTAAGAATTTGAGTCCCATCTGATTTCTATGAACATCTCAAGAACGTATTGAAACATTGAACACTAATGACAGACTTTGAACACTAATGACAGACTTGATGAGTTGTGGAATTCCATCAAGAATACCATGAATGAAGAAAGCAACAAGTCATTAAAAGCATAGACAATAAGTAAAAGTCTACATGGGTGTGTGAAGAGGCTCTGAGAGTAGCTCTCAGTCAGAGAATAGCTAAGCACATGGAAGATGTGATGAAGTCAAATTGCTGAACAGAAAATGTTTGAAAGCCAGATTCAGGAGAGATACAATGTATAATGCTGTAAGAAAATACTCAATGATCTGTATTTACAAAAGCAAAAGGGGAAATGCTCTTAGCACTTATCAATCAGAAAGAGCAGAAGACAATATGCAAGCCCGACATTACTGAAAGATTCTATGTGATAAATATTTAATGATGCAAGAAACAAAGATGGAATGAATGCAGCCAGTCTCAGTAACGAGGAATTAGTTGGCAATCAACTATTAAAGAAGTATGGAAATTGCAAGAAGTAATAGCACTACAGAAAGAAGTCCATGCAGTACTGGAAAAATTAGTCAAAAGCAAGGTTCCAATAATTGATGGAATTCCTACTGTAATGTTCCAACAGGGGAATGAACTGCTGGAAGCACTAATTAGTCTCTGGAAACTTGTAGAACTAATTAGCCAACCAAGTAAAAGATAATCATATTTGTACCAGTTCCAAAGACAAGTAACCCAAATAGAATGTACAAATTATAGAACAAAATCATTAAAACCAGACGCAAGTAAAATTTTTCGGAATGCATTTGAAAAACAGAAGCTTTAGTATATAGACAAGGAAATTCCAGATGTCAGACTAGATACAGGAGAGGGCATGGGATAAGGTATATCATTGTTGATGTAAGATATATCTTGGCTGAAATAAAATAACAGGGATATATTTACTTGGTTTTTCTTGACTATGCCAACACATTTGTCTTTGTATATCATAACAAACTATGAATTGCTATGAGAAGAATGGGGATCCTAACACTACATCTATTAGATGGAAAACTTCACAGGAAAATCTTCTAGGATTCATTTATCAACTACCTCTTAAAATATAGTTGAACATTGTATATTTTTCGTAAGACACTAGAATCATTGAAGAATTTTAGGAAGACTCATAATTATGATAATATGTGTATTCTTTAAATATTCCTTTTATGTTTGTTTTGAGTACATAATTAAGAAACCATCTCCCAAAGCAACCAAATTCACTTCTATGGAGTCAATGTCAATTTATAGTGACCCAATAGGACAGGGTAGAACCACGCCTGTGAGTTTCCAAGGATGTAATGCTTCATGGGAGTAGATATTCTCATCTTTTCTGCTTCAGAGGTGGTTTTGTACCATTGACTTTGTGGTTAACAGTCACATGCATAACCCATGATGCCGTCATTACTCAGGAAAGTCTCTAGATGAGAGAAAGTGATATAAGGTAAACATGTCTGGGAATGTAACTAGTAGGCATTGCTTAGTTTACCTATAATTTTAATTGATAAACTCTCTCTATTAAAGCTACTCGAGCTCAATAGGAGCCCATGACAAGGACCTACACTTAATCTCCTACTTGGAGGACAGCTGTGGGAGGATTAGGGGAGGGGATACGTCTGACCACGTAAGATTTGACTAAATAATAATTTATAAAGTAGTGAGGGGTGGTAAGGCAGAGGGGAAGCGGGGAGAGGAAGGGATGAGAAGCAGAAATCAAGGGCTCAAGTGGAAAAGCAGAGATTTGGAGAATGATGACAACAGCAGGCAGGTGAAGGGGCTTGGCACAGTATATGTATGTATTTATTGTGATAAGTTATGTATGAGCCCCCAATAAAATGATTTTTTAAAAAAAAGCTAGTCCAAAATGCAATCTTCTTGAGCTTAGAAACCTTATCTGTGCCATATTATTTTCTTGGTATATATGATTTCAATTTGGGGGGTAAATCATGACTCCAGAGATCTGGGTAGATTCTGGAAATAAGAAAAAAAATGAACATGAATACTGAAAAAGAGATTTAGTTTCATACATTCCAGAAGAGCTGAAAACAAAACAAAACAAAAACAGGATGGAAGGGTATAAGTACTTCATATATTGGTGCTGTCCTATTCCTTCTCTTCAATCCTTAAGTCCAACCTGCATTTGATTGTGTAAAACAATGGCATCCCACACATATTTATTAAGAACTGAATTAGCTTCAATATATGTATCAGAACTCCGTAGATAGTAATTCTTTTTTTTTTTTTGGTTCCATAGTGGGTTAAGTATTAGACTGCTTACTACAATGCCGGTGTCTCACATCTATGAGCCCTTTGAGCAAGAAGATGAAGTTGTGAGCTCCCAGTAAGATGTTCATGTCTCACGAACAGTCCAACATAGTTCTACTCTGTCAGTAGGCTTATTTTGTGTTTGGTTCAGCTCAAAAGCAGTGCGTATGTTCTTGTTGTCATTGTATGGCTTGTTTTCTTTACAATTTAATACATAAATAAACCAAGTATATGAGAACACAGATACAGTGACAAAATATTTCAGACTAAGTAAGTGGAAAGTATGATTTAAAAAATGTAGCTCCTGAGGTTATATTTTAAAACTTTAATACACACATGCACATATATCTATACATACACATATATAATATCAAATTTGCTTTACATTATGAGTTCCCTGGAAGATCGCTATTCAAGATATTTTCTTGAAAAAGCAAGAAATCAAAAGAAAAAATAAAATCGTATCTTAAAAAGAAGAGGAAAGACAAATATGCCAAAATATAAGTGAATAGGCTAAAGAAGGTCCAGACTCATTCAGTGCTGGTAAGAACCAGCAAGATGATAAAAAAGCTAACATTCCAAACTATTTCTTGATCTTTGAGTTATAAGGTTATAGAATATTTTCTTTTAATAATAAAAGGAGAAATAAACAAAGAAGAAGAAACTACAAAATCTATGAGTGATTAGTGATTTGGGTCATTTTATTTGAATGAAATCACATAATATATTAAAGCAGATCAAGCATTCAAGAGTTAACACTAAGGCTCTTCATTACCTAAAATTCCACTTTGGCATATTACGTTCCTAACACTAATCTCCTTTAAATGGCAAACTCACATCTATATCTGTTTCTTCCTCATTTCTTTTGTCTTTGGATTAGTCCTCCCTAGTGCTGTCAGCCTCTATTCTCTCATTGAATCAAGCCTAATGAAACAAGATTCCGTTTAATTTTCTTGGTTTAGTAGCCATTACCCTATTTAAAAGGTTATCAATCTTTACCCTATTTCTGACTTTCCAGCTGACATGCTTCATCAACAATGCTGTCTACTTTGTGGATGACAGCTTCAAATTCTCCAAAGGAAAGGCATCTCTCCACTCAGTACATCCCAATGTAGCACATGCTCACAGAGCTAACCTTGCCTATCAAGCGAAATTCTTTAGGCTAGTGAGCTTGTAATTAAAAGTCTTCACTAATGACACCGTAATTGTTTTAATGGATTCCCAATGAAGTGTGAAGTTTCCTGCTGATATGTCAACAAAATATGAAGCATTGTGAGACAACTGTGTAAAGCTTCATAACATTTTGGAGTTAGAGGAGTCCTTAACAGTGCCTAGGGTACCCTTTCCTTTGTAGAAAAGGGAAAACTAGTTCTGGAGAAGTGAAGACTGTTGCTGAAGGTCATTACACAGAGTAGAAAATGTTGGTGTCTTTATTCCTCGCGAAGTGATTTGTTTCCACCTCACTGATTATTAATTTAGACGTGCTTTTTTATTTATATTATCTTTTTATCAAGAAACATTTATTTTTATGTTTTTCATCATATCAATGAAAATATTTATTTATTCTATCAATAAAATGGTGCATAAGAAAACAGCTTTTATTACATTCGTTTTATGAGAAGATTGCAAAGGTGACTTTGAGAGCAGGAACTGACAGGACTGGAAATGTCTTGGTTGGGTGCTTCTATAATAAATACCTTGCGAGGTCAGCTCAATAAAAGTGTTCTAAGGCCATCTTAAAGTAATCTCATTTGAAGCTATATCATATTAAATAGATAAAACAAGCTTACATTACTAAAAACAAAACAAACCGTTAACAGAACTCACAGTCATCAAGTCTCTACTGGCTCTTAGTGACCTTGTAGGGGAAAGAGAGAACAGTTCCGGTGGATTTCCAAGACTGAGTCCTCATGGGGATGCACAATCTCGGTTTGCTTCCTCAGAGCAGCCAAAGGCTGCTGACTTTGCAGTTTGTGGTCCAACAACCATGGGTTAAAATGCCTCAAAATACTTCCAGTTTTTTTTTTTTAAGCTTCAAATAAGGTTAAGCCAGTTGAACAAATACAAGAACATTGCTGCAGAAAATAAAGGAGTGCGTCACTTTTTCTGACTTCACAAAAGAGGAAAATCTAACTGTCTATGTGACCAAAGCCAATTCCTATGGCCCAGCACTCAGGAATGACTCCATCACCTGTCTTACCAATTCTCCTACCAGTCATGACCACCACACCACTGCCTGCTTCTCAGGAGGATCCTATGATGACTTGAAGTTGTGATGGATCATACTCGTGATCGTGGGCTCCTTTTGTAAGACAGCACATCAAAATGCAGGACCAAAAATGCTCCGGACAACGTTACTTGGTCAGTACTGACTCTTCCCATCTATGTCAGCAGAGTTCTCTCTCGTCTTTGGTCTTGTAGTCTTGAGGAGGCTTGACCGCTTCCTTATAGGACAACATTGCATAGCTTTTCAGTGCTTCTGATAAAAGTCCAAAGGGCACACCTACGCCTGAGTTATGGGTCCTCATGCTAACAGAATGCTCGCTGTTTAATGTTCTTTGTCAGGCAGGAAGTTCACTGCATTATTTTGTGCCCTGCCTCTTCATTTGTTACAGGCTCTTCTCTGCCCCTGCTCTACAGTTCTCCTTGGGCCTTCACTCTTCCTCGGGGATATACGAGGTGTGTTGACCAGCAATCTTCCAGTACAAAGCGTGTGCTTCACTCCTCCTCTTCTTTCTTGAAAATGATATCCTCATCCTTCTGCTTCTATGATGTCAAAATTGACCAACATCTTCGTGAGAGTTCCAAGTATTTCCAGCCACTGTAACATAGTCGAATCACTCACAACTGAGTCACATGTTTCCATCAGCATTTCTCACCTGCATGTCTGCACAATCACTTAGGGGGTGGGGACAAAGGTATGGCTGGAAGAAACATGCCATGCAATTCACTGTCCTGCAATACCAAACACAAAATTAAGGACATGTTATAACTAGAAGGGCCAAAGCAAAATTAGAATGTGCCATACCAAGAATAATATAAGCCCATTAGAAAAAGATTGGCCACATTACACAAAGATCACTGTATTATTATTCCTTAGGAAGGAATAGAACGATAATTTCTTCACTCTGAAGGAATATTTCTTTAAAGCACATGCAAAGAGTGAGGGGTTATTATTTTGGGTTTTTTTTGGAAGGGGGTTTGGGTTTTTTGGGGGGCTGGATTGTTTAATCTTAGGTGATAGAATTTTGCAAAACTACCATAATTATTTGTTTTTAACAATGAAGAGAGACAACAAACTAGGCCGTACTGAAGGTGTAGGACATGACCAAAACTCACTGGAATTCAATTGATGGCATTTGTATGGAAAGATCATTGAAAAGATTAACTTCAAGTTAAAATTGAAGAACGTTAAACAAACCCAAGACATGAAAGTCAAAATATAAGCTTGAGCTTATCTCACTTGAAATTTGAGAACAACTCGGGTACAAATATGACTCACTGAACACTAATCATGAAAGAACTAACCATTTCTGAGATGACAACGAGAACATCATACATTTAAAAAGCAAAGGGTGATTGAAAAGAAAGGAGAGAATGAAAAAAATCATAGAAGCAGATGTCAAAAGAGACTTTGAACTTGCTCTTGATTACAGAGTAACTAACCACAAAGAAATAGTGAAGTAAATGAACTATACAGAGAAATAAAATGCATTTTTATCTCAAGATATATAGGACATATATATTTGAAGAAAATACTCATTCCTCTAGTTAAACCATTGAAGGAATTTCTGGGCAAAATATTGAATGATGCTGAAAACATCAAAATAAAATGAAAAAGAAGTATAGAAACACTAAACCAAAATAATCAGTTGACATTTACCAATTTTAAGTGGTAACATATGATCAGGAATCAATAGTATTGAGAAAAATTCTGAACTTGGTTGAAAGTGCCAGTGGAAACATGGCCAAGGGGAGGATGTTGTTTATATCTCCACAGAAGAGTGAGAAAGGGATCAGATTTCAATCGCATGCACCAAGATGTGAAAGCAACATACCAGCATGAATAAGGGAATTAATAGAGAGGTTTGCGGTGCCACGCCCAACTACGTTGGACACTCTGCCCTCCCCACCCAGAAGAATGCACTACAGAGGTCAGTACTGAAGCTACAGCTCATGGGGAGGAGCATATCTGATCAGAGAACACAGGAGCAAACAAAGAAGGAAGGAGAAGGAGTGGAAAAATTCCTGGCCCACCAATCCTTGAGGACTATATTACTTCTAAGAACACCCGATGCACACAGAGGACCATAATGCCTGACCCATCACAAGACAAGATGTCCCTCACTGATTCATATCACTACGAGGGACAACACTGGAGGCACAGGGTGGGAATTGTGCTCTATATGAACCCACCAACCGGGGGCAAACTGCTAAGGGCCTGCAAATGAACAACTAGTGGATCAAAGCAATGAAGTCCCCAGGGAATAACAAAAATAGACTTTGGGACCAAGTCATGGCCCTCCATCATACTGTATCAGAAAACATGCCTGAACCAAGAGATCTCAAATTATTTACAGGCTTTCCTTTCCCTTTTATCTTTTTTTGTCATTGAATTTTTTGTTTGGCTTTCTTTTGTTGTTTTGTTTCTCTGCTTCATTTTTGTGCTTCTTATTGTCTCTGCATGTCTATCTAGATAAGATAGGCAGGACAAACAATGCAGAGGAGCAATCAAGGAAAACAATGATTCCAGGGAGGGACATGGGAAATAGGAGGCAGGAAAAGGAAGGGGATGTCAACAAACCCAGGGACAAAGGAACAACAAGAGATCTAAATGTCTATGGTGAGGAGGATATGGGATTCTTGGTAGGTCTGGATCAAAGACAATGTCACCACGAGGAATTACTGAAACCCGAATAAAGGCTGAACATGCTAGTGGGACAAGAGGAAAGTACAAGGAAAAAGAGGAAAGGGAATTTATAGAGGTCTAAATACAGGTACACACATATGTAAATATATTTATATATAAGGATAGTGAAATAGATATATGTACACATATTTATATGTTAAGTATAGAGGTAGCAGGTGGACACTGGGCCTCTACTCAAGTACTCCCTCAACACAAGAACACTTCGTTCTAATAATCTGGCATGTTCTAATAACTTGGCATTCCTTGAAGCTTACCTTTCTGACATGATCACCGAAGTCAAAATGGGTGCATAGTAAATGTAGTGAAGAAAACTGATGGCACTTAGCTATCAAAATATACAATGTATTGGGTCTTAAAGGCTTGGAGACAAACAAATAGCTAGCTAGCTGAGAAGCAACAAAGTCCACATGGAAGAAGCACACCAGCCTGTGTTGTCATGAAGTGTCAATGGACTCAGGTATCATCAGGAATCAAAGACCCAGAATAAAAAAATCATATCAATTTGAATCAGGTGAAGCACACAGTGGATATCCAAAGTCCATCTGTAGACAATTGGATGCCACCTTATAGAAGGGTTGCAGAGAGGAGATGAGCCAGTCACGGTGCAGTAAAAGAACAGTGCACCAATGAACATACAGTTTTCCTCTAGATCTTTAATGCTTCTTTCCCTGAACTTTTATGACCCTAGTTTTGCCTTATGAATCTGGATGGACCAAAGCATGTACACAGGTACAGAAAAAGACTTGAAATATGGGGAATTAGGAACAGATAAACCCCTCAGGACCAACAATGATAGTAGCGATGACAGGAGGCTGAGGGTGAGCAAGGGGAACCCAATAGCAATGACCTACATATAACTCCCGTCCAGGGGGTGAACAGCAGAAAAGTGGGCATGGGAGCCCTCAGTTAGTGTAATACATGAAAAGATGAAAATAATTTGTAAGCTACCAATGGTTTTTGAGGAAGGGAGAGTGGGAGAAGAGGGGGGGAATGAAGAGCTGATACCACAGGCTAAAGAATAAAGAAATATTTTGAAAATGATGAAGCCAACAAATATCCAAATGTGCTGACAAATGGATATATTTATATATTGTGACGAGAGCTCTATGAGCTCCCAATAAAATGACTTAAAAATGAATAAGTATTTTAAAAGAAGAAAGTGTTAGTGAAAACAAGACACTGATTATTGGTTGCATGGCAATTGAAATGTTTTTAAAAATTGATACAGATATTTGAGCACAGAACTATTTATAGAATAGATCCTTGCCAAGAAGTCTAGAAGAAAACTAGCTGGGAAACCAACTGGAAAAGACCCATATTTATGCCAATATTCATGAATTCAGAATTTATTGAAGACTATATTTAATATTACATAGAAGTAATTTTTTCTGAAGATAATTGAACAACAGTTGCAAAGTCATATAGACAGGTGGATGCCAGAAATTCAATACAGATAGAGAAGATAATTTAGATGAGAAGTATCATTGTGGACATCAGATGAATATTGGATTAACTCAGACAGTTGTTTACTTATGTTTATTGAGCATGCAAAATTGCCCAGTGATATAACAAACTCTTAATAACATTGAGAAGAATGGGAACACTTAATTGTACTCATGTGGTTCCTGTATATAGAACAAGAGACTGCCTTTCAAAATGAGTGAGGAAAACCTATGTGATTTAACATCAGTAAACATTTGTCAGGTTTGTATCCCTTCACCATGCTTAAAAATCTTAGAAGTTTAACTTTATAATGAAGAATATGCTCTCTGAATTTTAGAAGGTTTATTAACATATTTGATAGGCAGACATAGGACCTTGATAACAGAAAGGGAAGAGACCTTGTGATATTTACTGCTGAAAGCAAAATCCCACAGCCATAAGTGTGTTTTACACTTAAGTGTAAAGAAAACAAAACTCCTCACATATGAACCAATATACAGTATCAATATAAATAGAGAAAAGATGGATAATATCAAGGATTTCTTTTTAATTAAATCCCCAAAATTAACAGTATTAAAGTCATCAGTCAAAACATTAAAGGATTCTTTATTTTGGGTAAATATGCTGCACAAAATCTTTTATAAGGTTGAAGAATAATGATGTGAATTTGAGGAAAAAGTGCATCTAACCTATGCCATGATATTTTTATTTATGTCATATGCATGTGAAAGTTACTTAAGAAAGACTGCAGAGTATTAGTAGGGAAGTCCTCAAGAAGGAGGACAAAGGGGGAAGGATTGAGGGATTTCTCTTCCTGACTTTAGCACATATCATATAGTCACAATGTGCAAAGCTGTGGTACTGGTATAAAACCAGTTATTCAGACCAAGGGAAAATAACTAAAAAATCCAGAAATAAAAGCATCAGTTTATAGACAACTGATTGTTTTATAAGAGTCCAAAATTATCAAATGAAAAGTGGAGACCCTCTTCACTAAATTATGTGGAAAAATGGTTATCTACCTGTAGAAAAACAAAGTAAAACACTTATCTCACTCCATGCACAAGAATAAACTCAAGGGGGATCTTGAGGAAAAACCTCCAAATAATGGTACCATAATGTGGGAATTGTGACAAACCTGAGAATCTTGGCACCAAGAATACATGGACTATCAGGAATAGGGAAGACAACAAATATAGAGGAGTCACAAATTGACTGGTGGAATATACTGAAGATAAAATCTCTGTGTAAGTGAAAAGAATTCATCAAGATAGTAATGAGAACCCACAGACTGGGAAAACATCTTTAGTACTGACACATCAGAAAAATGTCTTATTACTAAAATCCATAATACTTTGGAAGCTTAAAATAAGAAAAAAATTAATGATGCTAAGGAGGTGAGCAATGGGTCTAAAAAGAAGTTTCACCGGACAGAAATCTGAATAACCAATAAACATATGAGAAAATCTTCCTGAACATTAGCCCTTAGAGAAGTGCAAATTAAAACAACTATGAGATTGTAACTAACACCCTCAAAGATAGCCCAATTAAAAAAAAACACGAAAGTAATAAGTGTTGGAGGGGCTGTGGGGAGATAGGAACTCTTGTCCACTGCTGGTGGACTTGCAGGTATGTAAGGTCATTATGGAAATAAGTTTGCTGATATCTAAAACATATGGAAATTGAACTATAAGACAACACAGAAGATGCAAACATCTGTGCTCCAACATTCATTGCAACACAGTTCACAATTGCAAGAAGTTGGAAACAACCCATATTTCCATCAAAAGATGAATGTATCAAAAACCTGTGATGCATACATATACGCAGCCCTAAAAAGCAAGAAGAAACTTGCCAAATGTGAAGAGCTGGAGGGAATCATGCTAAACGAAGTAAGCCAAGAACAAAAAGACAAGTACAACATGAGAGCACTGAGGTAAGCTACTGAGCTAAACTTAAAAAATGGCAAACAAACAAAAGTAAAGGCAAAACAAAACAAAGCAAGCTACAATACACACCCATCCCTGTGGTGATGTCCAGCAACTATGGTCTGTGCCTAACTCAATCCAGGGATATATATGGAAGTCAATTAATAAGTGGGGGAAACAAAGAGAAAAAGAGACATGGATAATTGGGGAGCAGGGCACTAACTTAACCAAGTGGAAGGTAATGTTTATAATTTCACAGGAGAGGGAGAGACCAGGCTTCAATCAGATGTGCCAAGACTTGAATGCAACATACTGCATACCAGCATATACCAGGGAACCAATAGAGAGGACGATGGGGTCTGCCCCAATCCCAACTATGTGGTCAACCCTCCCTAGAAAAATGCACTTCAGAGGTCAGTTTGGGGATAAGGGCGTGTCTGATGAGAGCTCAAGAGAGAAATGAAAAGGGATGCAGAGGAAGGTCATCCTGGTCCATCAAGCTGCTAGGATAATATTCCTGCTCAGAGAATGCACACAAAGGATCATTGAGGCAGTCCCACCGGAAGAAAAGACTTCCCTCTCTAAACCATAGCTCTACAGGGGACAATACTGGAGACACAACATGGGAATGGTACACTAGCAGATCCCATCATGCTGAGGCAAGACACCAAGGATGCACAACAGGACAGTAGGGATAGCAAAATGATGAAATCCCTAGGGAAACACCAAAATTAGAGTTTGGATACAGAGTGTGGCACCTCATTAGACTTGACTGGAAAATACTCCTAAGGGCCCACAAACATACCTTGAGCTATTTATAGGCCTATCCATTATTTGTTAGTGGTTTTCTTTTTGTTGTTGCTATTTTTTTTATCTTGACTTCCTTTGTTGTTGTTGTTGTTGTTTTGGTCTTTGCCCAGATTTTGCACTAATTAATGCATCTACATGTCCATCTGGATAAGATAGGCAGAATAAATAATTCAGAGATGAAAAGAACAGGACCAGTGGTTCCAGGGGGGTATGGGAAAAGAGGAAGTGGGAAAAGGAAGGGTGGTGGAACAAACCCAGGAACAGGGGTAAAATAAGTGAACCAAATCAACGGAATGAAGGTCATAGAATGCCTCATGGGGCTTAATCAAGGGCAATTTAGCAATGAGGAATAATTAAATTCAAATGAAGGCTGAACGTGTTGGTGGGACAAGAGTAAAGTAAAAGGATATAGAGGAAAGAACTAGGAAGCAAAGGGAATTTATAGAGGTCTAAATACAGGCATGTACTTATGTAAAGTATGCATATGTATATATATATATATATACATACACACATATATACAGAGAATAAAACTATGTACTCATAGTTCTATGTTAAAAATTGATATGTAGATGGACATTGGGCCTCTACTCAAATACTTCAACACAAGAACACTTTGTCCTAACAATTCAGCATTCTGTGATGTTCATATTCTTGACATGAAGATACAAACACTGAAGACAAAATGGGTGCATAAGTAAATATGGTGAAGAAAGCTGATGGTGCCTGACTAGTGAAAGATATAGCATCTAAGGTGTTAAAGGCTTGAAGATTAATAAGTGGTCATCTAGTTGAGAAGTAACAAAGTCCACATGAAAGAAGCACCAATTTGTGTTTTCATGAGGTTTCGATGGGATCGGTTACCAGGCAACTAAGACTGAAAACAAAATTATACCCAAGGTGAATTGTAGTGTATGTGTGGGGTAGCATGAAGGAGAGACCCAATGAACATCTTTTGACAATTGAACATACTCCCACAGAGGGATCACAGGGGAGAAATGAGCCAGTCAGTGTGAAACATAGCTACAATGAAATGCACAACTTTCCTCTTGTTCGTTGTTTCTTCCTTCCTCCAACTATCATGAACTCAATTTTACCTTACAAATCTCACTTGATCAGAACACAGAAACCTCACCTATGGACAATAATAAGTGTAGATATACCAGGAGGACTATAGGAGGATGTGGGGAGAAAAGGGAAATCAATCACAAGGATCAAACTATAATTCCGTCTCAGGGGGACAAACAATGAAACAGTGAATAAGGGCTTGTGGAGGATGCTGTAAGATATGAAAATAATAATCTATAACATATCAAAGGTTTGTGAGGGAAAATGAGTGGGGGAGGGAGGGGGAATAAATGTGGAGTTGATATTAGGGGCTTAAGTAGGAAAAGAATTCTTTGAAAATGATGATGACAGCATATGTGCAAACGTGCTTGACACACTGGATGGATGTATACAGATTGTGATGAGATACATGAGTCCCCAATGTACAAATATGTTTGATACAATTGATGGATGGATTATTGAAAACACTCTAAGCATCCCCAATAAAATGATAATTTTAAAGAAAGAAAGACTAGAGAAGATTTTGAATTATTTTTTTTGGCTGATAAGTACTGAAAATGTGATCGGTTGTCAGAGGAACTAACAAATCTATGAAGCCATATAGCCAGAATTTTCCTTAGAAATGAGGCTAGCAATAGTCTGTTTCACATCACTGGGAAGTACCAGGAGATATCAATCCTAGAAAAGTACACCATGCTTCTTAGAAAATAAAAAAAAAATAAAAACACAAACAAATCAGAGTGCCCTCAATAAGATAGGTTTGCACAATGGCTGCAATCATGGCATGCATAAAACTATGCTTGTGAAATTGGTGAACAAATGGACAGTATTTTCTTATGTTTTACAAATGGGCAGTATTTTATCATGTTAGGTGTAACATTGTTAAGAGTTATAGTCAACTCAAGTACGCCTATCTATCAACAATAAAAAAGTCACCAGATAGTAGTTGATTAAGAATTACTCCCAGATATATAAAAGTTTAAGGGGTCTTTATAAACCTTTTGAAATTTTAAGTTGTACATTCTTACCAAAATTCTTGCATTCTTCTCTTCCCAATATGTTCTAAAAGAAAAATATATACTTCTGACTCTCACAATATATTAAACAGACAATTGTCACCCCATGAGCTTCAAACCACATAAAATTAAAATTGATAAGCTTCTTAGCTGTTAGCTGCATATGAGCTTCATGTTAAGACAGATATAATGATCTTCATACTTATCTTCATGGAAGAAGTATTCTAAGAAGTAAATTCACTATTGTTTTTCTCAAATTAAGACACTGCTTAAATGCAAAATATTCTTATTATCCCTGTGTTAGTACTCTTGCTCATGTGTAGAGTAAGCAATGTTACTGCTTCCTCGGTTATATCCCACTTTCAGTGGTGTCTCATGCTGTTAAGCTAACTGTTGGATGGTTTCATTTTCCCACTTGATGAAGGAAAGTGATGTTACTTTTAATTGAATTGCTGTATTTATTACTCTCCTAATTCTGTTCTTCATATTTCATTTTCTGGTAGGTTTTATCAGTGATCAGCTGCAAAGCAAAGTTTATAGCAGGGCTTCTTCTACAGTTTGTCACTCTGTTATAATCACTTACAAGTTTGGAGAGTCTGTTGAAGCCCTTGAGTGAAAGAAAAATATTATGACTGATTAAATTAAGCAATTTAGTATATTTTATCCAACAATTGAAAATTCAGAATGTTTCCTTTCTATTTTATACTATTTTATACTCTGTCTTCATTTTGCCACTGGGATCCCCAAATGACAAGAATAGCATGCTAGACTTGGGTTAACTAGATTTTCTTGGTACTATCTTGACTATATTAATTACCAAAGTAAATGAGCCTAAGTCTCACTATGATCACCTTTAAGAAATTTTATGTTTATATTTCTCTAAGACTGATTTATATGCTCTTATATGGGTCATTTTATTTTTAAAATCTGCTTTGTCAACTCCACATTTCAAGTTTGTGAATTATTTTCTGTCTTCCTTTTTCAGTGTGTAACTTTAACAGGCTAATGGATTGAGAGATATGTTTTCTCTTAATGTTTCTAAAATTCTCTATGTGGAAGATTTTCTAACAGAATCCATACTTAGGCTTCTTGGCTTCTACTTCCATACTAGTGATTATTGATGCTTGTAGAAAAAACATCGACAATTTTAATTTCATCAATCAAGTTTTTTTTAGCAGTCTAAACATGAGGTTTTCCCTTTTCATGTTCAAATATAATCCATTCTGAATAAGGTATTCTTTAAAATTCATCAAAAGTGCTGAAAGTTATGTTAATGTTCAACAAGAAAGGTTTGTCATCTATTATCAAGAATTATCAATTCATCTTACTCCAATCCTGATACCACAGTCATTTTATTTAGTCTAAAGTCTGACATTTTGGGTCATCATTTAGATGGAATAGGTAATGTAAAAATATACAATGATATACCATTTAAAATTTTGAACTTCACAGTATCTGACCTTTGTTTTTTTTTGAATATCTGATTCTTGATGCATATACTGTTAGGACTGCAATTATGTGTTCTGAAATGACCAATTTTAACTAATCTTTCCATAATTTGCTATGATTCACACGTCGGAAGACCGTTTAACTTTTAATAAAACACTTGTAAGTATCTTTATTATATTAAAACTCTTGTGTTCCCAGTTCATCTGACAGCACAAACATTATCTTTTTTATTTCTCACTTTCCTCTAAAGTCAAATTAAAACCCTGGCAGCTTTTCCAATGCATGGTTCCAATCACTTTTAATGATCTTAATTTTCTTTCATTATGTTCAGCAGCATTTTGCTCGGAAATTATTCTGTTATTGACCTGGAATTGGTTCCAATTCACAGTGACCCTATGTAAAACAAAATGAGGCATGCCTGACCTTTCCATCTAGCATTTGTTCTTATATTTGAACCCATCAATGCAATAACTGCATCAATTCTTCCCACTGAAGAATTTGTCTGTTTCTTTACTTACCAAACATCTTGTCCTTCTCCAGAACTGGCATCTCCTGAAAACAAGTCCAAAGTATAGCAGAAGATGTCTCTCCATCCTTGCTTCTAAGGAGAACTGTGGTTATTCTTACAAGACAGAGGTGCTTGTTCTTTGGCAATCCATGATATTTTCAATATTCTTTGCTATAATAATAACCCACGTACATCGATTCTTATTCAGTGTTCCTGGTTCAATTTTCCAAGTGAAAACACCATGACATGAGTAAGGTGCAGTTTAGTCATCCCCTTTCAGAAAGGTCTCTGGGAGCAGATTAGCCAGTGAGGGTACACCAAAGAAACATATAACTTTCCTCTAGTTCTTTAATGCTTCCTTTAATGATCCTAATTTGAATTTACAAATAGAGTTAGACCAGAGGATACACACTGGCACAGATCAGAGCTGGAAACACCGGGAATCCAGGACTGATACACACCTCAGAACCAATAATGTTAGTAGAGATACTTAGGGGGTAAGGAAAGAAGGGGATAAAGGGTAACCAACTACAATGATCTACATATAATCCCTTACCCAGGGAATGGACAACGGAAAAGTGTGTGAAAGGAGACATCAGACCCTGTAAGATATGAGCAATTAATAATAATTTATAAATTATCAGGGGTTTGGGAGGGAGGGACGGAGGGAGGGAGGACAGGGAGGGAAGGGAAAAGTGAAGAGCTGATACCAAGGGCTCAAGTAGAAAGACAATGTTTTGGGAACAATGATTTTAAAGAAGTTTGGGGCAGACTTACTTAATGCAATGATCCTTTTATCTTTTATCTTTGCATAAGCATTGATTGTGGACCCAAGGAAGATACACCTTTTGATAGCTTCAGTCTTTTCTCTCTTTTTCATGATGTTGCCTATTGGTCCAGTTTCAAAGATTTTGGTTTACTTTACAATGAGTTGAAATTCTTTGCAGCATGCAGACTGTACTCATTGATATTCATAACCAAATATTTCTACTTCTCCTTTCTCAGCAAGCAATGTTGTGTCCTCTGTACATGGCAGGTTGTTACTAAGCCTTCCTCCAATCCTGATGATGCATTCTTCTAAATATAATCCAACTTCTAATTATTTGCTCAGCATAAAGATTGAATAAATGCAGTGAGAATATGTAACTCTGATGCACACCTTTCCTTGCTTTAAACAATGCATAATTACTTTGTTCTATTTTCACTACTGAGTTCTGACCCATGTGAAAATTCAGTACGAACGCCATATAGTGCTTTTTTATTTTCATTCTTCTGAAGGTTATCAATGATTTGCTATGCTATAAAGGGCTTCCTCTCAATGACTGTGGCAACCGTTAAAGATACAAAGTAAAAAAGTTACAAAATAAATATTTAGTTATTTAGCTATGGTCAAAATTCACTACGGCCCAGTGGCATAGTGGTTGAGCGTGGGACTGTGGCCCACGGGCTTGGCGGTTCAAATCCAGCAGTGACTCTCCAGGAGTAACAGGAGTAAGGCTGAGTAGCTCCTACAACCACCAGAAGGCAGTTATGCCCCCCCCCCACAAAATTCACCAAGCTTTGGGCATCAAAAATTGAGCTATAAAAATGTAATGCCTATCATATGAATAAATCCAGAACAAGATAGTATTACAATAGTCTCAAAGAGCTCTAATGTAGACAAAGGACAAGGTGCACAAACTCCTTTCTCTATGACAAGAACAACTAAATAGTGGGTACCCCATTGCAAAGTATAACAGAGTTAATCTGCATATTTTCATAGTGACATTTTAAAATACAAAATACATTCTATTTACTCGAATTATTATTGATATCTCCAAAGATTTCTCAGAGTTTAGTCAATTTAATTTCAGAGAAGCATATTATTATTTGATGCTGCAAGGCAAATTTCTTTCTCATTAATTTGGAGTTTTGTGAGCTAATAGAGATATAAGATACATATTGTTTTTGTTCCTTATAACATTATGCAACTGAGGTCTAAAATTCAGGTGAAAATGAAAGTGATATTTCGGTGGAAATATCACAATTTTTTCATTCAAAATGACCATGGACAGTATCTTAATAATTCACGTAGAAGAAAAAATGTCATTGAATAATAATGACAAGTACCAAAGCCCAAAAGTTACCATTTTATGAACAATATTCTTTCAATTAACCTTATTCCTTGATGCAAATACAAATTTTGCTTGAGTCTTATATATTGATTGACCATCAGCTAGCAAAACTTTTTGTCTAAATGGGAAAAAAATGAAATCACAGCATTGATGTATTCTGGACACCAAACATGCACTAACTTGGCATATAAATAAGACTTTCTGTAAGTGGGGTATGATTTAGGGAAGAGTAAATGCTTGAAGTAGGCATTTCAAGACTTATTAGGGAAACATATCAAAACAAACCCTCTGCCATCAAGTCAACTCTGACTCATTGAGACCCTCTGGGGCAGGGTCGAATTACCCCTGTGAATTTTCAAGACTGTAACTCTTTACAGAAGCTTATTGGTGGTTTTGAATCCTGACCTTTGACTAACAGCTCAATGTGTAACCACTATGTCATCAGAGCTTCTTAGCGAAACAAAACCACGACATAAATGCAAGTGAATGATGACCTACTCAAATTATTTACGTTCTTGGAGGCTGGATACTTCATGAAATTTAATAATTACAGGCTAAAGTCAACCTGATTTTGTTTGAATAATGACATATTGTATCATCTATAAAATGGCATGTGTTTTTAGCATCGTGTTCATTCACTATATCTAAAGGAAGGTGTATTTATTTTTGTAAAAATGTATAATTAATTTAATTTCTAAATGAACTCTTGTTTAATTGTACTTTTTCAATTATCAGCTATTTCTCCTTACATTTGTCATGGAAAGAATATCTCAAAAATAATAACTATATGTATATCTTTAGTGGTGCATTAGATCCTTTTCCTGTTCTCCAGGCTAAAAAAAGAATGAGCAATATTAAATAGCCTGTGTAATTACTCTTGTATTTCAGCCAGGCTGTATGTGGCAGTGGGAGAAGAGAGGAGCCAATTTCACTTTAGGAAGGAAAAGAAAAGTATGCCTTTGGTTTCTAACTGACAAAACTAGGACATTATGAAAAGGGGGAATAGTCTTAGATTAGTGGGGTTTATTTGTATCTCAAAATAAAATTAATATGTGTCGTTGAAGTTGTGCTCATGTCAAATGAGGATTAAGTCTCACAGGTGGAAAGATAGAATAGATGGAAACACAGTTGGGGTACTTAATTACTTGTATTGTCCTTTATCCCTGAGACAAAGAAGTTTAATAAAAGGACTTTTCTGAGGAATTAATTACTCATAATATAAGATATAAGGAAGTGTCAAATGGTGAAATTTCTTCCAGTGTGGTTAGCAGAAAGTTTTTTTGTTTGTGTTTATTTGTTTTGCTTTACTTGTTTTTTAAACAAAAACACAGTAAGACCACAGCAGTGAATGATTTATAAAAAAAGTAGTGTGTAGGTGTAGAAACACTGAAGAAAACAAACAGATATCAAGATTGAATTTACTCATGTAGAATTATATTCTTGCTAGTCTGACTGAAAATTCCCTTTATATTCATGCACAATGAAAATTATGTACCTAACAAAAGCAACATTGTCATCATGTTGCTGCGCTTTGACTACACAGTTTTGTAATTGAATTAAATATTATGAAAATATGCAGCGTCTGCTATTGTTAGGTGCTCTTCAGTCAGTTCCATATCATAATGACTCTATGTACAACAGGTACACAAACAAGCAAGATATGCATAGATTAAATCATCCTCTAAATTGTATTCATGTTTGAGGCAACTGTAGGCATTGTGTCAATTCGTCTTGTCAAGGGACTTCCTAATTGTTGCTGTTTCTTTACCAAGCATGATATTCTTCGCCAGGGTCTCTCCTAAGGTCATGTCCAAAGTACATGAGACAAAGTTTCACCATTATAGCCCCTAAAGAGCATTCCAATTGTTCCACTTGTAAGACAATTGCTTCTGCTTTGGCTGCCTATGGACATTTCCATATTTATCTCCACCACAAAATTTTACATGTAGTGTTTCCCCTCAAGCCTTCCCTTGTCAATGTCCAACCTTAATGTTCATAAGTAGTGAAGACTGCAATCTCTTGTGTTCATCATAAGTGCTTCAACTCTTCCTCACTTTCTGTAAGCAAGGCTGCCTCACCTGCATAACATAGATTGTTCAACATCTTTCTAATCTTGAAGCTATTTTCTTCATACAATCCAGCTTCTCTATTTCTCAGCAAAAAGAATGAGCTCATATTGATTGAGAGAGGATACATTAATTATACATTTCCTGATTTAAGCCATGCAGTATTGCCTTGTTAGATTTGCCCAACTGCTATCTGATCCACATACAAGTTCTGTCTGAGCATATTTTCCTCAGGGTTCTATAGTTTATGGTCCACAGAGTCAGATTAATGTACATATTTAATAAAACACAATAAAATATATTCTGGTATTGAGTCATATTAGAAAAAATTCTTCTGGCAGTGACAATGGTATCAATCATTCCCAGGGCTCTTCAGAATATGGTCTAAACCTCTGGTAACTCCAAGTCAGTGTATTATTTGAAAAAATGTTGTATGATCTTCAGCAATCTTTTTCTTATATGTGATGTCAATGACCTATCTTTGAAATGGGTACAAATATGGATCTTTAGTCAGTAGCAGTTTTCTAAATTTCCTGGCATAAATGAGTGAACCCTTCTAGAAATGCATCTGTTTGTAAATTATTTCAATTGATATTCCATTAATTTCTGAAGCCTAATTTTAGTCTAAGGCATTCAGTGCTGCTTGGACTAGATTTTTCCAGTATGACTGGTCCTTGTGTGTGGGCTACCTCTTTCAATTTTGACTATAGGCTAGTTTATTGTGGTACAATGACTGCATATTCTTTCTATCTTGTTTTGATGCTTAGTTCATCATTCAATATGTTCATCATAGAATCTTTCAGTATTACAACTGAAGACTTGAAATTTGCCTTCAATTATTTTATGGCATTGTGAATGTGTTCTTATTTTTGATTTTCTGTCTCTGGGCCTTTATACATTTCATTCTTTGACTTTTGAGTTTTCAAACTACCTTCTTAATTTTAAGTTCAGCTCTTAGATTCCATACTTTCTTCTATCAACTATAAGTAAGAGCAAGTTTTGGAGTCACATATGACTTACACTTTTATCTTTTTTTCTTTTTCTGTCTTTTGAATTCTTTTGCTTTTTCAGGAATGATGCTGTTAATGTTTTACCTACAGCTCATCAGTTCTCTGCTCTTTAATATTCAATACTTCAAATCTGTTCTTTAGATATTCTTGAAATTTTGTTGGGGTGTTTTAGTTCTTGTGAACTTATTTTAGTTTTCTTCAGCTTTAAGCTGAACTTACATATGAGCAATTAATGAATTTTTTCCACAGTAGTCCCTCGTCTGTTTTTAACTGCTAATATTGAGCTTCTCCATATTCTCATTCCACATATATAGTTCATTTGATATCTCTGTGTTCCATCTGGAGAACTGTATAAAGTCATCATTTTTGTTGCTGAAAAAAATATTTTCTATGAAAAATTCTTTGGTCATGAGAAATTCTATCATGTGATTTCAACCTCATTTCTATCACAGAGATCACATTTTATGTCTACTTTTCACTCTTCTTTGTTTACAACATTTGCCTTCCAATTTTCAAAATAACCAGTGTATATTGATTACATGTCGATTAATTTTGGGAAGAAGATGTTAGTGAAATTCTTTAGTTTCTGCATAAGTGACTTTCGTGGACTATATATAAATCTGAATAACAGCTGCATTGCTTAGATCTTCTTTTTGAAGAACCGATATTATCCTCTCATAGACAGTATTGTATTTCAAGATATAATCTGAAATATATTTAGGCAAGTTAACGCTACTCTTCTTGATTGTGTGATTCCAGTCATAATAACTACTTAAAATTTTAATTTAAAATAGACAGTGTCAGTATATTTTGCTCATGAAAGCCTAGAATATAGATCTTTATAAATTTAATTTCGTTTAAGATGCCTTCCTATATTCATAGAATCATTTCTTATACATTCACATTTCTGATGTTTAGTTAATGATTCCACCTGTATATTCACATTTAGAGTTTTTTCCCATCAGCAATTAATGCCCTGAAGGCTTTATTCCACTAGACTTTTCTCCATCCATGACAATATGGTTAACTCTACTTTGAGAAATCAGAACTTTTGCAGTCACATTTTTAATGTGAAGTCACATTTTCAGGAGCTCATCTTCTGTCACTGTCCCTCATAAAGTTCTGCTTCTATTCACTAGACCTTCAGTATCTGATAGTGTTTTCCTGATACTCATTAGCTTTTTACTGGGTAATTCCTATTCCTGCTTCATATTATGTTATTAGTCAGTAATCTCAGTTCAAACCTATTCACCTTGGATAACCCTGCTGGGATTTGAAATACCAGTGATACAGCTTGCAGATTCACAGAAATTCACAAGCCAGTGCTGTAAGACAAACTGGTAGTCAAGTGTCAGAATTGAACATTTATAATTATTGTTCAAAATAATTTGTAGCACAGATTTATGACAGCTCTTAGGACAGTAAATTAAGGTAGATCAATATTTCTAATTTCAGCATCTTGGTTCAGAAATGGCAAAGTACAAAATTGAAAACATAATTTCAAAGACTGGCTCTAGAAGATAAATTAAGTATTATAATATGCTAAAATACGCAGTTAGGAAATGTGCAAATATATGCAGCTAGGGAACAAAATTGTGAAATATAGTCTGCATAGCTTATACTTAAAAAAACTACAAAAATTAAGTCTCAAGTTGAAATATTGAAAGAGTCTATAGGGAAGACATTGAACAGAGTAGTAATATATAGATAAAGATGTACATATACATATACAGATATATTTAAAGAAAACAGAGAATTACTATGCCATAAAGAACTTGTCAACATTTAAACATTTCAAAAGGTCATATGGTCAGAAAACAATAATATTGACAAGGAAATCCAAGCTTCTTTGAAAACATTAGCCATGAACTCATTATCCAAATATAGGATTCTAGAAATCGATCAATTCAATTGTTTGAACAAGCTGATGAACCACTGAAAGCACTCATTCATCTATACCAAGTAGCTAGTAACACAGTCCCTTGGCCAACTGACTAAAAAAGACCCATTTGTCAAATGATGGAAAGGGACCCACAGAAATACACCAAGCAGAATTCATCAATTATAGAACAATATTACTGATATCACATGCAAGTGAAAATTTGCTGGAGATCATTTAACATAGCTACAATGACTGTACCATGGCAGGGAGTTGCCAGAAAAGCAAAACAGACATTGAAAATTCCATTGAACATGAAGTATCTTTGCTGATATCAGAAGGATCTTGACTGAAAGCAGAAAATAGCAGACCAATGCTTATTTGTGTTGTACTGAATATATAACAGCAGTTGTCTGTGTTAACCATACCAGACTACGGATATGGATAGACTTGAGAAGCATTTGAATTCCAGTACACTTCATTGTGCTAAAGAGCGACCCATCCTTGGTCACTGGTCAGTTATGAACAAAGGAAGCAAAGAGACATTGCATTGTTTATGAGGAAAACAATGTTTTGTGCCAAGGTTGTATTCTCTGACCATATTTATTCAACATATATGCTGAGCACACCACCAGAAAAGCTAGCTTATATGAAGAGGAACTTGACATCAGGTTTGGAAGAAGTCATATATACATCCTGTCATACAAGATGACATGACTCAGCTTGCTGAAAGTGACGAAGATTTGAAGCACTTGCTGAACCCCCCTGACTGCAGTTTTAAGTATTTATTGCAACTCAGTGTAAAGAAAAGAAAAAGTCCTCACATCCAGAACAAGAACAATGTGTATTATGATCATGAATGGAGAAAAGATTGAAACACTCCAGGATTTCTCCCTGCTTTGAATCACGATCAATGGTATAAGCAAAGGACACATTGAAATGAGTACATCTTCCCCACATGAAATCTTTGATGTATTGGACTGCAAGCATGCTACTTTGAGAAAGCAACCTGTCCTAGGAGTGAATAAAAATCTAATAAATACCCAATTGATTTAGATAGGCAGAAGCACTATAGATCAAGCAAAAGGCAGTTCAACTTAAATTACCAAAAAAAGAGAGTCAGGATCTCTCAATCAATTCCCAGAATTTAATCAGTTGAAAGATTCACAACTCCTTGATTAATGAAATATGTAGGTCTCTTAGAAGGATCCCATCAAATACTGAAGCTTTATACTTAGTGTCTTTCTCAGCCTTCTCCACATGAAACAGATGATGGCTCAGTTACCTACAGAAGTACATAACCAAGGTCAGGTGGGGTGCCTTGGAAGGCCACTTGATCAGTCCTTCCCAGCGCCCAGAATCACAGCATCACAATTCCAGTAGCTCATTAGCTATTTGTGGTCTGTGGGAACAGTTTGGCTCACCCAACTTTTCTCTCCTATCTCAGATATTAGGGCCCCAGGTATTTGTTCAGTGCTAATTTTCTAGTGTGTTTGTAATACAAATTTTCTCTAGTGTGTTTGCTTTAGTCACCATTTTTTACTTGAACCCTGTCATCTTTCTTATAGAAATTTCCATGGTTAACAATCTTCCTATTGCTGAACAG
This sequence comes from Nesogale talazaci, assembly GCA_004026705.1. Classification (NCBI taxonomy): domain Eukaryota; kingdom Metazoa; phylum Chordata; class Mammalia; order Afrosoricida; family Tenrecidae; genus Nesogale; species Nesogale talazaci. The sequence goes on along the minus strand of PVJH01012886.1, from coordinate 9,683 downwards.
TATACTGTGTTGCTTTATTTAGAAATAACAATGTGATACAATTCATATGAGACCTTTCTCTGTATAACCCTCTTCCAAGTTGGCAGAAAAATGACTGAATTTTTCAAGTATGGAACTTAGTTAAGAAGATGAACATAATTGCTTTGGGTTGATAAATTAAGATTGTCATAAAATGAAATTTTGAAATATTGGCATATTGTACTCAAATGCCAATGTGAGAGAACATAATATCTTACTTAAAAATCCCACTAAGATTTGCTTAAAGGTGATTTTGGCCTTCGGAATGTTTATCTTTTGTCATTTATGAAATTGTTGCCATGTACCTTTATATATTTTCTTTAGTTTCTTTGCCTATTGATTTGTTGTGATATAGAAAAAAATCCTGATATTCGAAGCTTGAATTATTTCTTATATTAACATGCATCAATTAGAGGTATTTTATAATTATACCATTTTGCAAGATATTTTTAATATTTAGGCATTTCTTAACTTCAAAATTTTAACTTATTTGTATGGTAAAATAGACTGCACTATAAAAGAGACTGGATCTGTGGTCATTGAGATGGAATATCACCTCCAGGAGGGAAACAGTATACCAAAGGAAGATTATTGATGTCAGAATTGGATTAGGAAGTTTTCAGAATTGAGGCATGTCTGATCTGTCTTGTAAAAATCATCAGGGGTCTTTGGTGGAGTAGTATTCTCCTGTGTGCTTGTGTTGCTGGAGGATGCCAGACATGACCTCCCTCCCCGCCAACCCACATGCACATCATTTCTTAAAACAGGCAAAAACATCTCTCCCTTTCTTTTTTGGAGGTGTGTTAGTCTGGGTAGACAGAGAAACAAAATTCATAATCATGCATATGTATTAAGGGAGATGTTTATATACAACAGCATTGAGAAAAACATCCCAACCCAGTCCAATCCAAGGTCATAAGTCCAATTTTAGCTCATATGCCCGAAACCAACCTGCAAAATCTCTTCAGACTCAAGAAGCAACATGCAATGGTGCCAAATGCAGAAAGTCCATAATCTAGTGGGTAAAAAGTCTTTGGGTCCAGTGGCACTATAAGCATTACAGTGCTGGCAGGAGTCGTCGTGTGATTTTTCTAGGTCCAGGGTCACGTGACTTTTCTGGTGCATCAGGAGAGGTTCATGTGGCTTCTCTTCAGTGATGTCTCACAGGGAGTCAGCCTTGTCAAAGGAGTCTTCAAGTGAATGAGTGAGTGAGTGAGTGTGTCTTGCTTCTAAGAAAGAAGTACCAGATTTCCCAGAAATCTCAGAGGAGAAAGCCATGCCCACTTACAGGTCTCATTGGCTATCTCCAGATTGACACAATGGACTCCAGCCCTACACACTTAAACCTCCAATTGACATCAGATTAAGGAATTGCCACAGTAGGGGTAGCTATCTTCCAAATATCTTGACCTACGTGAGTAAACATTTCCAACATCCAATCTCTTTGTTGAGACATGTCAAATCATACTTAGTCAATTTCTGCTGCCTTCTTTTATGTCTATAACATTAGGGTTGTTTAGATTTCTTTCTTCAATAATATTTCTTCTGAATCTTGTGTTCCCTTCTGAAAAACTGAAGATTAGCAATTTATTTTTGGTGTATTGGTTTTCTGTCTTCCTTGTATAAATTTTTTGATGTTTGTTGCAACATTCAATGATTTGCAATTCAAGGACTGATATTTTCCAAGTTCTTTTCAGCTTAATAATATGGAGAATATTCTTCTCTTTGCTTTTCTAAACCTAGATTTTTGCAATCCCTATAACAATATACTACTTTGTTTTCCAGAGTCACACTTTATATTTTCTATTCAGGTTTTTAATTTCATTTTTTCCTTTGGTTTTGCAATTTTACTTTCAAATGTAAAATTTGAACACATTTATTTAAAGATGGCATACATTGTGACTACACATTTTGACATATATTGTTCTATTTTCTCTCTATTTAATGACTTTTTAATTTCTTCATATGTTGTCCTTAATTTCATCTCACAACTTGTCTGGTCTTCAATTGTAAGTATTGAATGCATACATATGTACATGAAATTGTTTACAAATTCAGATTATATATATTGAAGATATTACTTTTTCTCTGAAGGATTTGTTTTAATTTTCTTCAGCTTCAATTTGAATTCACCCTCAAATACTCTTCATATATCCATAGTTGACACCGGTCATATTCTTATTAATATTATGAGTTTCACAATCATTTCTTTCCAAATGTGATATAAATCTGATTTTTGGTGTATTCCAGTCAGTAAAGACATATCTAACCTTAGATGGTAACCGGGATATATGTTGTTTAAAAAGGTTATTTTCAATGAAGAAGTCTCATTGTCCTTGAAATTTTGATCATGGACTGCTATTCGCAATGTCATATTTTCCGATTATGTGTCTTTCTTCTTTTTGGGGGGTGGGGGAAATCACTGCCCTCTGGTGGTTGTGGGAGCTACCCAATCTTGCTGCTGCTGGATTTGAACAGACAAGTCAGTGGGCTGCACTAAACCACTACACCACCAGGGATCAGCCCCTTATCTTTCTTCTTTATTTTCAGCTTTTCAATTCCAATATCCAGTAGTTATCAGTACATCAAGATTATATGATTAATCAATTTCTGAAAGCTGTGGTGCTGGTGGTTAGGTGCTATTGAAATTGAATCAGTTTCAACCAATATTGATCTTTTGCAGAACAGAAGGAAACACAGTCCAGTACTGCATCATCCTTACCACTTTGGTTCCTGTTATTGAACCTAATTTTAGAGTCACTCTGTCAGTCCTTTTCATGAAGGACCTTCTTAATTTTCACTGCATAGGTGGGTAAATATAAGAAATTCCTTTATTTTTGACATTAATCTAAATTTTCCCCCAAACACAACTGCCATATCCCCAAGAAAATATTAATCCATTTAAATCTCTGTAGATTGACCTATTCTATATTTTGTACATAGAAACATATATTTATATATATATATATTAACAACAATTATGAAGTGAAATAGAGAAAAACCTCAATAGAGAAGAAAACAGAAAATATTTAAAACTAAGACAAATTTAAACTGTGCTAAAAGGAGGCCAGAAGATATGGTGACAAATGTCATCCTCTTGCATCTGCAGCCATGTGCGCCTAATGTGCTCTGGACAGTACAGCCACCATCATACATTTTGAAACCAAACTAGCAACAATGCTGTTATATTATTCCTTCTTGTTTATAGAAATCTTGTAAGTATCTTTAAACCATATTTCAGATGAATCATAATTTCATCAGTTTTATCTAGTCTATTAGTGATTATAAAAACTATAGTTATAGGTAGATTAGATAAAGGTGATAAAGTACAGATACTGGCCTATATTTTCTCATTGTTATCTCAACAATGACTAAAAACATTTTTAGAGTATTTAATGATATAGGAGACAGGTTTTTTTACCAAGTTTTTCGATCTCAGTTTACCCAAAAGAAGAGAAAAGCTGCTAGACTACTGTCATTGTTAAAGATTGTTTGACAGAGCAAGCTATTTGAATAATTTTCTCAGAGGTCACTAAATATTTATTTTCACATCACTTCACAGAGCAACATTAAAAAAAGAATCAAGGCTTACAAGTTGATCATTTTCACACTTTGTTTTTCTAAAGCTATGCATCGTATTTTTCAATTCTAGGAAACTTGAAATAGACACAGGATTCCTTTCTGGGAGAGAAATACTTGTTCAAATAACGTGTTTAAACTGGCATGTTCAATTAAATTAAAGAAAGGATTCCAGCTGATATATAGGATCTTTCTAGATAATAGAATTGACAGTGCTCATGAAGACAATCCCAAGGTCGTACATAGCACAAGTGCACAGCTTCTGCCATCCAATTATGAAGTGATTTTGGGCCTGTGTAAATGTTATAGTTTTTGATAGAGAATTGTAGGAGTATTGCAAAAATAAACCTTGAAAGAAAGCATGATGTTTAAAGTAAGTAAAAAGGGAAGCAAACCTAATGAAAAAATATGGAAGACATTTATTTATACTAGGAAGCCTGAGTTAAATCCCTGCCCTTTCTCTCCATCTCTTGTATTTTCCTACTTACCTTTAAGATTTATTGTAAGACAAATTACAATAATTAGCCATTGAAATTCTAGGTAAGTAACATGTTAATTTAAAAGTTTCTCCAAGCTTTCATGTGTAAGAGACTATTGGATTCACAAAAAGTAGGCTTTTTCAGGAAATACATATTAGTTTGAAGGGTTTTATTTATAGCATTCATTATCAAACTGTGGGTTGTGATCACTTTGTGAATTGAATGACCCTTTCACAGGGGTCCCCTAAGACCAGAGAAAACACATATTTCTGATGGTATTAGGAACTGAGACACTGCTCTTCTTTCCATCTCCAGCTAGGTCCACCCACATAAAGATATACCCACAAGAAGACCCAGCATGATGACCTCATAGCACCAACTCCATCACATATACCCTGCACAAATACAGGTGTATATGACAGGGTTGGCACCACACTGTATTTAATGCAAACCAGTCACACATGTGTAGAGAGCAGTAGCTGTGTTGACAGCAGCTACTGTGTAGAAAGCAGCTACTGTGTTGAAAGCAGCAATTGGAGGTAAAACAACATTTCATGAATTATAATTACTGGGTAAATGTAAAATCATGTATTGTAAAGTCATCAGCTACTACTACAAACAATATATATCTGTACCATGGGAACTTATCTTGATGCTGATCATTCTTTTTATAATCAGCTGTGATTGATGTGAATATTTTCCCCTTGCTAGAGTAACAAGTATGTTAAGTAAAGATGTGTATTGACTGTACTATGCCATGTTTTCAATGCCATCATCTTTTGTATTATTCAAACTATTGTTATATATTATTTTCATTAGAAACCATCCCATGACAATGGATTGTGAAGATAAGAATGATAAGAAAAGAAAATAGAATGAGAAATTTTTACAGTATTATTTTATCTCAATAATCGCAGCAGGAATTGAGAAACCACAATGAATTATTTGTTGAGAAGTTCTATCAGCCAAACTCATGAATGAACTAATATGTCATTTTGATAACATCTGAGCTTTATCGGTGTGTTAGTCTGGGTAGACTAGACAAATAAATCCATAGAGACTCTTATGAGTATAAGACAGAGAATTATATACAAGAGCAATTGAAATTGAGAAAATGCCCCATCCTTGGTTTAATTCCCAAAGTCCAATATTAGGCCATATGCCCAACAGCAATCTTCAAAGTTCTTCAGACACATGAAACACATGCATTGATGCCAAAGGCAAGACAATCACAAATCAGTGGGTAGAAAAATCTCAGCACTGGCAGGAGTCTCCACATGGTTTCTCTAGATCCAGGTTTCTTGTTGCATCAGGGTAGGTCTACGTGGTTTCTCCTCAAGGATGTCTCACAGAAAGCCAACTTTGTCAGTTGTGTCTCAGGCAGTGAGTGTTGTCAGTAGAAATTCTCCAAGAAAGTGAACCAAGAGAGATAGTGTCTCTGCGTCCAAGAAGGAATTGCCACATTTCCCAGCATTCTTAGCAGAAGGCCATGCCCACACAGAGATCTCATTTGGTATCTCCAGATTGACAGGCTAGACTTCACCCCTATACTCTTAATCCTCAAATCGATACCAGATTAGATGACTCCCAAGCGGTAAGGACACCAATTATGTTAGAAGCAATGCCAGACTTGGCGTTGGTGGCAAGTAGCACAAACAAAACATAGCAGCCATTGAAGCTTCATATTTGGTGGCACTCAGAATCACCAAAGCTATGAAACCTCACACCATTGCTTAGGATTTGCTGTTATCAGCAGTCAAAGACATTGTTCGAATTATAATTGGAGACAAATTTTTACAAAATTGAGTACTGTATTAGCCCGGGTAGACTAGAGAAACAAAGATATAAACTCATATATGGATATAAGGGAATGGTTTATATACAAAAGGATTGAAACACTGAGAAAGCATCCCAACCCAGTCCAGTACAAAGTCATAAGTCCGATATTACCCATATACCCTATACCTGTCTATAATGTCTCCTTCTGACTCATGAAGCCACAGGCCAGTGGGTGCAGAATCCCATTTCTGGCAGGGGTCTCCCCATGGCTACTCGTTCCCAGGGTTCAGGGTCCATCAACTGCATTGAGGCAGAAGCAACTCATCACTGGCAGGGGTCGCCACATGGTCTCTCCAGCTTTAGAGGTCTGACTCCATCAGGGCAAAGCCGTGTGGCTTCTCCATCTCCTCAGATGCTGTCATTTTGTCTTGTTCATGATTCATCATCTCTCCTGCTTTGAGGGCATGAAGGTAATTATAAGAAGAGGAAAGAGATAAATGAAAAGAGGAAGAAAGATGAAGCTTGGAAAGATATTGTGAAACAAAGGAAACCACTATTTATTATTGATATGTACAGCCATTTTCTTTATTGAAGAGCCTATCATCTCTACAATACTTCTTGTATGTTGCACTACTTATGTGACAATCTGATAGTCCTTGCCCATACTGATTCTGGACTCAGCCAGTGTGTCACTAGAAAGTGGGATGAAAGCGAAGACTTGGGTATGTCTACACAGCGGAATCTATCTTCTTGGGATTCACACCCTTGAAGTCAAACTTTGATATTAAAAACAAAAATTAGTCACATGGAGAGATCATCTGGTGAGAAACAGTTGGAGAGATCCCAATTTTCCAGATGTTCCTATTAAGAAGCCAGACATGTGGCTGAAGCCATGCTGGACTTTTGACAGAAACCTCAGGGAACCCTAAGATAGACCAGCATAAGAATCATCCAGGCCATCTCTAGTCAACCTACAGGATCATTAGAAACAATAAGATGGTGGCTCTTATAATAATAATAATAATAATAATTTTATGGTTAGGCCTCACAATGACATGAGGAACTGTACTAAAATGTCATGAAATTAGAAAGGTGGAGAATTACTGATTTATAGGGTGCTACTTCATTAGTTAATTCAAAATTAAGACAATGGGATTTAGGGTTTTTTTATACGTATTTAAAGAAAGGAGATAATAAGCATTTATTAGTAGTTTGAATGTCTGATCAAGTTATTTTACATGAATAAAGAATTTTTAAAAATAATTTTCTGTGGGATTATTACTTTGTCCCATATTATTTATTAAAGTATGAACTTGCATTTTAGAGATATATTTATTTTGGTTCTAATGATGAGATTTCTGTATATAATTTTCTGAACATCATACATTCATGTCTACTTTACAGTAGAAAATAATGTTATGCTTATTGAGATTATTGAAGGAGAACTATCAATGATAGAAAAATTATGAAAATTTACTGGTGAAGATTTAAATAACTCAAATGCTATTAAGCAGCCTACTGCAAGTTCATCACATGTTCCGATAATCAGACTGGAGGGCATTTATAATCATTAACATCATTCTTAATTCTTTAAGAAACCATAGCACGAAGTGGAAGACAAAGTTGGGTAAACTGTTGCTGTTATGTTTTATATTGAGAAAAGAAGTTGAGGTAATTCTGTAAATGTTCTTTTTCTCTTTGGCAGACTGGTTGCATGTTGAGCTGGGATAGTCACGATACTTAGTTCAAAACCACTGGTAGCTCCTGAAGAGAAGAATGAGTCATTCTTCTCCTGTGAACAGTGAAACCGGGTCAGAAATTACTAGTGGCAGTTCCTGCTTGTCCTGTAGAGTCACTGTGAGTTAGCATCGACCGATGAAATTGAGTTTGAGTTTGTATGCCGATTTTAGCAATTCAAATTTAAGATTAAAAATAGAACCAGGGGAATTTCTTATATTTGTCAGTAATAATTTACACTAGTTTAATTAAACATTAAATAACAGAACCTTGAGTAAACTTTGTGATTTTTAAAGATAACTGAAAAAATGATTTATTATAGCTATTAGAGATTCATAAAAATGCAGGGTTACAAATAATACCATTAGTGTTTCCCATAGGGCACATTATGTCTGGTCAATTACAAAACTTCTAAGTGAACAGAATTTCCATGTATCACTTTAAACTAGTTTATAGTGTCACTTTTCAGAGTTTTTGCTCATCATGGACTGACTTAACTCAAAGTTTTAAACAGACGGATAACCAGAAATGGGCTCACTCTGCTGATTTTAGAAACCACAGACCATGAAAATGACAGCTGGTGCTGAACGGATCCAATTAAATTCATTAGAGATAAGTGTTTTATTTCAATGGGATTATTTAGCCATACAAGGAGAGTTGCAATGTTTACAACCCAATCTAGAAAGCACAGTACCAAACAGAGAAGCGATATTTCCCAGGAATTCACACTCTTCACCTCCTGCTTCTTAGTATTTCCTATGAACGTAAACCTATTTAATCAAATTTCCATTTGGGAAGTTGAAGGGCTGAAGAGTTTTATGCTAGAAAACATCAGAGTTAAAAATAATTTTCCATAAAATGAATTTAACCCATTATTATGAAAATTATAGAATTCATCCTATTTGACAGGAGTAAACATAAACTACAGAGGCAGAATAGTCCTTACATAGATCTGCCACTAACAACTTCCCTTATCTTACTTTACCACATACGAAACAGAGGCTAAGAGAAATCACTGTGAAAAATAGATCTAATGTGACGAGCACTGAGATTTCAAGTGGCGCCAATAGACAAATGCCATAGAGTGTCAACAGGATTTTTGCTTTACAATCTCCCTTGAAAATAAAAAAAACATTAAAATTTTTACAAGGTGTTCACAAGAAATTAGTGCTCCTTGATCTCTAATCATCAATGGGATCCTACTTAGATTTTAAATGAGGACATTAAGGCAATTTTAAATTCACTAGGATAAAACTTGTATCATGGATATGTTTTCTGTGATTTTCACCACTTAAGATTCTTGCAGTCACATTTATTCCTCTGTAATGATGAGTGCTGTGGTTTCCATGCTTTTACCCATACACTCTGTAGCTACCTAATGCATTTTAATAAACATATCATCATGCCTTATTGAAAGTTTCAGGTATTAGTCTTCCTCATAACAAATAATAGCATGAGACATATTTTTAAATCGCTCTTAACCTTGATTCTGATATGATCACATACATTGAAATACTTTTGCTATTAAAACATGTTCTTGAAATTGTTTAGGCAGCATAGTACTTTTAATTTTAAAGCTATCCAAAGGCATTATTCTTGATTGCACAGGATTTATAGAAGACTTTATGAAAGTGGCAGTAACATGTAAGCTACTATATTGTTATCATGTTACAGATTTAAGGAAAATATTTCTGATTTTATATATAAATTTGATGAAAATAAAAAAGTACGCTTTTCTTTAGAGACAAGGTCACTAATGGTAGTTATTAAAACTCTCAGTCACATACCAGAAGGTGGGTGATTCAAAATCTTCAGTGACGCTATGGAAGAAAAGCTTTAGGACACAACTGTTCTCACAAAGATGTCAGTCAGAAAATAGAATGGGAAATTGCACTCTAACTTACAGGGACAATAAGAGTTGAATTTGCATGATGGTACTCATCAGAAATAGTGTGGAGGTAAACTTTGTCTTGATTTCTATGTAGAGGCAAGAATGACCAGGATTTCTCTCTTGCATTTTTAATGTTTTATCTGGTGTGAATAATTCTTGGTGAAGAATAAATTTCTTGGTAAAATAAAGGACCATAAAAA